>JAXCGZ010000708.1:0-5000 GCA_037179515.1 Halocaridina rubra
TACTACTACTACTACTACTACTACTACTACTACTACTACTACTACTACTACTACTACTACTACTACTATCTTACTGCTTCATGTGCAATACTTTCAAATTTGCACAACTTATGATGTTTTTATTTTATTTACAGATTTGGTACCTTATACTTGGCAGCCTTTTTCTGGTTGCCTTTGCTCGGATGTGTAGTGACAAAATTGAGAGTAAAATCAAGGACCATGCTCGAGATTCCAATTTCATCCATGCCTTTATGTGGGCACTGCAAGCTCTCTCGCAAGAAGGTTAGGTTAACAGGTTTTGGTTAATTTTCGCTTCTTTCAGCACCGAAAGCATTGGCCTGTGTCTCTGTTTTCTTAATTATTAAGTTAGGAATAACAAAAAGATACTGGTTGAGCATGTGGCTTAACAGTAGCAACTGTCTTCTCAGCTATCATGACGAGTACACCATTAGTAACTGTGTAAATTTGCGTACCTAATTGTGTGCAGGAGAAGAGCCCCATTGTCTTCGCCCTCCTTCTCTTGAACGGGTTTAACTAATTAACACATATCATATTTATCAGAAAAGCAATGAATGCATTTAGCATTTACTGTTTCCTTTCTTAGAGAATTCCAATTATCAAATATTCTTACATTACAAACTGTATTACCTTATGCTGTGCAAAGAAGTTTTCTTACTAAACTGCAGGCTATAACCTCAAGTTCTAAAGTCATCCATGTTAACATATTTCTCCATATCTACTCGGTCAAAGCCATGAAGGAATAAAAAATCGTTATCATATCCTTACTCCTCCTTATAGCTTCGACTGAAGGTAAGTCCAACTCCTTTAGTCTTCCCTCATTACTCAAATTATATATCTCTTTTATCAGTTTTGAGAAAAATGTCTTTGAACTCTCTCAAATATACTTAATTGAATATATATGAATATATATATATATATATATATATATATATATATATATATATATATATATATATATATATATATATATATATATATATATATATATATATATATATATATATATATATATATATATATATATATATATATATATATATATATATATATATATATATATATATATATATATACACACACACAGACTCAACTCCGATTTACAGAGGATATCTGAGTGGGTACCCAATATTTAGTTAAATTTAATGCCTCCAGGACACAGTTTCTGGCTGTCTCTTTATCTTCTCCTGATATCCCTATAGTCTTCGAAACTAACGAAATTGACTCTCTTAATTCTATTAGCATATTAGGAATCCAGAGAGCCTCCAACTTGTCTTGGAGGAATCACATAATCCAAATTTCTAAATCTGCATCCAAAATATTGGGGGTTCTATTTCGTTTTGGTCATTGCTTTAACTCTTTATAGTTACTTAAAATCTATAATGGTCTTATCCCTCCCTGCTTAGAATACTGCTCGCACATCTGGGGTGTTTCTTCTTATGCTTATCTCCTTGATAAGGTTGAATCTAAGGCAGTCAGACTCATCAGAGACCCTTCTCTTTCTTTAAATCTGCATTCTTTTTCTCTTCGCCGTGTGCTATCATCTCTTTCTCTCTTTTATCGTTACTACTTCAGTCGCTGTTTTGATGAGTTGGCATATTGCGTCCCTCCCCCACTGATGAGGCCCAGTAGCACTCGCCAATCAGCCTCGTCTCACAGGTACTGTGTGGAGATTTGTAGCTCTCGGATTGGTCGGTTCAACGACTGCTTCTTCCCATCCACCTCCAGACTTTTGAGCTCTCTTCCCCCTTCTGTCTTTCCTAATTCTTATAACTTACCTTCCTTCAAAAAACGGATCTATCGTCATCTCAGGGCCTAATCCTTCTTATATCTAGGCCTGTTTTTTTCCACCTGTCCTATTTGTATTGTGTATCATTCCCTTATTTCTGCCTTGACCTTAAGCTTCTACTTTTTCTGCGTCTTAATGTTTTATTGATGCCCGGGCCTGATAAGGGTAATTTTATTGCCTGTCCCGGTGTCACACTAATTAAAAAAAAGAGAGAGATTAAGATATACCATCATAAATGACTCACCTTGTATTGAAAAATCTATTGGTTACAAAAGTGTCTCGGGAATAGAGTCTACCATCTGGAGGATAGTATTATAATAAAATAAAGGGAAACAAACCTTTACTTTAGCAATACTAAAATAGTTATTTAAATAAATCACGGGGTGCTTTTTCTGTCACTCTACGTATATAAATATGAGTTTATTTTTGTGTGAGTGCGTATTTAATTCAGCTTTTTATTGCCATTATAATTGTTTTCAGGTGCAACATGGCTGCCTGAGACCAATGGCAATCGGCTTGTTGTGGCGACATGGCTTCTGGCATCACAGGTCTTCATGGTCTGCTACGGTAGTATTCTCATGGCTATGCTCACACTACCTCGGGTCAGTATTCCAATTGACTCCCTTGCTGATCTTGTTAATCAGAATACATACCCATGGAAGCTGGAAAAGGGCAAAGCTCTCACAGAAATACTCGAGGTAAGAAAGGGCAAAAAATATTTCTACAGCTTATAAGCTTAAAAAAAATTAGCTTGTAATAGGGAAAATTGACATATATATTCGATGTAAAAAAAAAAAAAATGTGAATTTTAAGAGAATAAAAAATAGTTTAAAAACAATATACTGAAAAGTATATAAGTGCAAAACTCTAATAGATATGCGAGGTAGCCAAAAACAGGGATTTATAGGGATATCAGGAGGAAAATTTCTAGTAAAAATTATGTACTAAAAATGTTGAAGCTCTGTTAAAGGATACTGGAATTAATGACATAATATTTTAGGGGGATTAAGAAATGGAAATAATAAACATATTTCAAGATAAAAAAAAATAAAACACCCACACACACAAGAGATAAGAGGCTAGTTAATTCTAGGAAATAAAAATGCCCTTTTTAGGGAGATTGGAAAAAAAAAAATGAGAGAATACTAAGAGCTAGTCAAGGTCAAAGTTCTTAAAAATATTCGAGGCAGATTTGATCTGGGGAAGATATATACCTTTCTATGAAACTTTTGAAGCAAAAATACTTTGGAAAGAATAAAAAAAAAATGAAAATTGGAAAATATTTTATGATCATTTATTGATATGATAAGTTTCTGACTTAGTTGTTTTAAATGTTCCAGACATCCACTGATGAAATACGAAAGCAAGTTTTTGAAAAAAGCTCCGGATATCTATATAGCTGTTGGGCAAACAGAAGCGATATTGCCAACCATGAATATATAGCCATATGTCCTGAAGAATTATCCAATAAACTGATGGAAGAGGACTTCAGGTACTAGAGAGAGAGAGAGAGAGAGAGAGAGAGAGAGAGAGAGAGAGAGAGAGAGAGAGAGAGAGAGAGAGAGAGAGAGAGAGAGAGAGAGAGAGAGAGAGAGAGAGAGAGAGAGAGAGAGAGAGAGAGAGGTTGTCAAATATAAGTTTAAGTTGATGTTACATTTTTTAATAAAAATATGTTTTATATTAAACACCTGCTAGAATACTTCCTCCGTGTTCCCTGCGTGTCGTAAGAGTCGACCAAATGGGGCTGAACGAGGGGATATGGAATCCCCTCTCCTTTATTTCTCGTCCCTAAGAGTCAGTGTAAGTTGCCATTACTCATCCACCCCCCCTTAACTTGTTCACCTTTAGCTACTGCTTCTGAAAAGGGATAGATGGGTGCGAGGTGGTAAGCCACCTAAAACAGATGATCTTATCTCGTTTACACTATGGATGACCCAAGCAGTGAGATGGGGGTAGAGGACTGTGGTGACTGGGATACGGGCAAATGCCCCTTAATATAATTGTTCCTTTGGGCAGTTGCCCTAGAACGAATGCCCTTAGGACAATTTTCCCCTTCATAATCCTAAATTGATATTCATTATGTCTTAGAAATAATGAATGAAAGAAGTTCATTGTGAACAATTTATTAGTTTATACAAGGTTAGGTTTGGCTAGGTTAAATTGAGTTAGGATAGGTTAGGTTAGGTTAAGATAGGTTAAAAACGGTTATATTATTGGGCAACTTATCCTAAGGGGCAATCATCCTGAGGAGAAATTGCCCTAAGGACGTATGTCCTTTGGCGATATGGATCTAAGGGTTAATTGTCCAAAGGGCCAATTTACCTATGTTGCAAATGGCCTAAGGGCAATTGTTCAAAGGGCCAATTGTCTTAAGGGCATAACTTAAAGGGGATATTACCTTACCTCCATAAGGACACATCATCTTGAAGGTGCAAAAAATGTAGTGAGAGGGTCTTTGGATGCATATATGTGTGTTTTGACCGTCAACCCTCCCCCCCTTAGAGGGATATGACGGTTATTCAATAAGGACTGAAATATATTAATTATTCCTTCTTTATCTTTCATAAACAGCAAAACAGGAGAGTGTCGCATGTACATGGCCAAAGAGAGGGTTTACATCTTCAACATGCTGTCATTTGCTTTCAGAAGAGATTCTGTCTATTTTAATCAGGCTAACAAAATGCAAGTTAATTATTGAATGTTCGATTTTGTATTTATTATTGCTAGTAATTGTGTTGTAATAATATTGTTGATTTTTGTCATTACTGAACATGTCCTGTGTAAGTTATTTGTTAATGATTAGTAAAATTTTTTTGGGGGAAAGATTAGACTTCCAGGTTAAGATTATGTAAATGGAATTACTTTTCTCTTATTACAATGAAATTCTTTAAGCTTATCTCTCTCTCTCTCTCTCTCTCTCTCTCTCTCTCTCTCTCTCTCTCTCTCTCTCTCTCTCTCTCTCTCTCTCTCTCTCTCTCTCTCTCTCTATCTATCTATCTATCTATATATATGTGTATATATATATATATATATATATATATATATATATATATATATATATATATATATATATATGTATATATATATATATATATATATATATATATATATATATATATATATATATATATGTATGTATGTATGTGTGTTTGTGTGTGTGTGTATGTGTGTGTATGTGTGTGACCACCATGGC
>JAXCGZ010000708.1:10000-17500 GCA_037179515.1 Halocaridina rubra
CAGAGCAATGATAATTTACATGTTCATAGTACTATAGATGTAAGTAGAGAGTTAATGACGATCACAGAACTATGGCTTTCAAACAATAAACTGTACAGTTAAGATGAATTACACATATCGCAGTACATAGCAAAATCTAATTAAGGTTGTACAATGGAAGTTTTGGCAATAATTTTAAGTATAACTTAGTTCAGATGCGGTGAACTACACATATTGTTCTTTATGAAAATATACTTATAGATGCAATATTACTTATCTTGTTAATGACCACCGCCATGAGTTGATATAACCCTTGGGACAGACACCATGGTTAGTCTTTGGTGAAGACCTGAGAACATGCACACATATCCCATATGATCTTTGGCAAAGACCCCAGCACAAGCTCCAAAATGGGTCTTTAGCCACTACTACGGTCAAGAATCTATATTGATCTTTGGTGACGATCTGGATTGCAATCCATTATGCTCATATTGACTCCCTCGGCAAACATTCATTCTCTGATGACAGCCTTGGCACAAACTCTGTAAGACCTTTGATGACGACCCTGGAACGAATTCCATATTTTCTTTGGTGACGACCCTGGCACGCATTCCAAAATAATCTTTGGTGACGACCCTACACAAATTTTATGACACTCTTTGGTGACGAACCTGGAAAGAACTCCATAATGATTTTCAGTGACAACCGTGGGGAAAACTCAGTAATGATTTTTGGTGACAAACCTGGAACAAACAATGTATTGATCTTAGGCGACGACCCTTGCACAAACTTCATAATGATCTTTGGTGACGACCCTGGAACGAACTCTATAATTATGTTCGGCGACAACTGTGGTACAATTTCCGTAAGGATCTTTGGCGACGACTCTGGAACGAATTCC
Source organism: Halocaridina rubra (assembly GCA_037179515.1). NCBI lineage: Eukaryota > Metazoa > Arthropoda > Malacostraca > Decapoda > Atyidae > Halocaridina > Halocaridina rubra. The sequence goes on from JAXCGZ010000708.1 coordinate 10,881, forward strand.
ATATTGATCTTTGATGGTGACCCTAGCACACACTCCATAATGATCTTTGGTGACGACGCTGGTACAAACTTTATAATGATCTTTGGCTATGACCCTGACGCACACTCCATAATGATCTTAGGCGACTACCCTTGGACAAACTGTATAATGATCTTTGATGAGTACCCTGGAACGAACTCCATAATGATGTTTGGCGACAACCCTGGCACAAACTATGTAATGATTTTTCGTGACGACCCTGGAACGAACTTCATAATGATCTTTGGTGATGACCCTAGCACACACTCCACCATGTTCTTTGGCGACGATCCTCTTACAAACTTTATAATGATCTTTGGTGACGACCTTGGAACGAACTTCATAATGACTTTTGGTGACAACCCTGGCACAAACTTTATAATGATCTTTGATGACGACCCTGATACGAAATTCAAATTGATTTTTGGTGACAACCCTGGCACAAACTTTATAATGATCTTTGATGACGACCCTGGAACGAAATTCATAATGATTTTTGGTAACAACCCTGGCACAAACTCTGTAGTGATTTTTGGTGGCGACCATGGAACGAACTCCATAATGATGTTTGGCGACATCCCTGGCACAATCTCTGTAATGATTTTTCGTGACGACCCTGGAACGAACTTCATAATGATCTCTGGTGATGACCCTAGCACACACTCCACAATGTTCTTTGGCGACGATCCTCTCACAAACTTTATAATGATCTTTGATGACGACCTTGGAACGAACTTCATAATGATTTTTGGTGACAACCCTGGTACAAACTTTATAATGATCTTTGGTGACGACCCTGGAACGAACTTCATAATGATTTTTGGTGACAACCCTAGCACAATCTCTGTATTGCTTTTTGGTGACGACCCTGGAACGTACTCGACAATGATGTTTGGCGACAAATCTGGAGCAAACTCTGTAATGATATTTGGTGACGACCTTGGAACGAACTCCATAATGATCTTTGATGGTGACCTTGGAACGAACTCCATAATAATCTTTGATGACTCCATAATGATTTTTGGCGATGACCCTGGCACAAACTATGTAATGATTTTTGGTGACGACCCTGGAACGAACTTCATCATGATTTTTGGTGACAACCCTGGCACAAACTTTATAATGATCTTTGGTGACGACCCTGGAACGAAGTCTATAATGATTTTTGGTAACAACCCTGGCACAAACTCTATAGTGATTTTTGCTAACGACCCTGGAACGAACTCGACAATGATGTTTGGCAACAACTCTGGAACAAACTCTGTAATGATTTTTGGTGACGACCTTGGAACGAACTCCATAATGATCTTTGATGGTGACCTTGGAACAAACTCCATAATAATCTTTGATGAGTCCATAATGATTTTTGGCGATGACCCTGGCACAAACTATGTAATGATTGTTGGTGACGACCCTGGAACGAATTCCATAATGATTTTTGGTGACTACCCTGACATAAACTTTGTAATGATATTTGGTGACGACCCTGGAACGAACTTCATAATGATTTCGGTGACAACTCTGGCATAAGCTCCATTATGATCTTTGGCGACGACCCTTGCACATGCTTCATAATGATCTTTGGTGACGACCTTCACACTAACTCGCTGATTATCTTTGACAACGATCCTAGAACAATCTCTATGATAAGCTCTTGCCACAGTCCCTGCACACACTATCTATAATAATCTTTGGCAACGACCCTGGAACAAATTACATACTGATCTTTGGTGGCAACCCTGGGGCCAACTCCGTTATGATCTTGCTTGACAACCCTTGGATAAAGTCTTTAGCACGAGCTTTTTATTGATCTTTGACACTAAACCAGGCGCAATCTACATAAAGATCTTGGGCGACAAACCTATAAGTAACTCCATACTGATCTTTTGTGATGACCTTGCACAAACTGCCTATGATCTTTGGCGACGACTCATGATCAGACTCGAAGATAACCTAGCAGCGGCTTTTATATGACTTTGGCAACGATTTTTTTTTTGTGTAATATCCGTATTGATTTAAGGAAATATCTCCATTTGACCTCCACCATGACTTGTGCAGAAAAACTATGATAGCAAGGCCCAGAGAAAGACCACAGCATAGCTTCTGCAGCAGTTTGGTCAAAGACTTACAGCATCTTCAATAAAGAATATCGCACCAATTCTAACGACAAAACTACATGAACCTTGACACTATTAATTGCACCAAAGAAACAAGCAAAATCACATTTGCAAATGCAATTATGAATAAAAGTAAAAAAAAACTAATCAATGACATCTGCTAGTTTTATTACCTTCCATATTACAATTTTCATTTGCTGTATATGAAATGTTTATGAGCATACGCGTACGCTAAATGCCAATGGATATACCGTAAAGACACCTCTACCCCTCTCACCCCCTCATTGCCATAGAGAGCAAAGGAAAAATTTTAATCGCCGCTCACATGTCAAGCTTGGCGTCATTGGTCCACGAAGCTAGAAGGGGTAAGGTGTATGGTTAGAGCTCTTGGAAGACTTTGAACGTAAGTTTAAAAAAAAGTTTACTTTTTCTTCCAAAGAAGTTTAATAGAAAGTTTAATTCGACCATTAATTGAGTCAGTAATTAAGTTATAATGCAACTTTGGATTTCCATAGATACAAGTTTCTGGTAATTAGAAAAATAAAAGTTAATGTTTATGAGTTATTAATACGCCATTTTAATAAAAGCAAAATAATCGCAAAACATTACTAGTTAACCAACAACACCCTATGAAACTAAAAAATAATGTAATCTAAGCAAGACTTACCATATTAACCTAGCCACTTAGTATGGTCATAAACTAACCTCCGCGACAGCCGTGTACCAGTAAACTAGAACCACAAATTGTAACATCATACTTGACAGTTTCTAACCTTAGAGGACAGTACCAACTATTTTAGTGAAGTATTTGAACGTTATAGAATTAGTTTTCAGTGAAGGACGTATAACACTTATTCTTTAAAAGAGAATTTCCAGTTAGTAACACCTAGAATTAGAGGATAAGTGCATATCGTTACTTGCAGCTTATTAATACAGTATGACACTGATAAGGTTAGGTTGCAACATGATGCATGGGCTTTTAAATGGTTTTAAGTATTAGTTATACGATGAAATAACCAAATTTTTAAACCTTCCTTCCAAACAAATTCGAAAACTGTGGGGGTGCAGTAGTACAAATGTTAGTAAAACTTTACTTTCACAACCCAGTGACTTAAAAAAGTACTGACTAAACATCTAAACTAGCAAAAATCGATAATTTCAATTATTAACATGTCTTTTAGCTGGGAATGAGATGGTCTAATTAATCTAACCAACCCTAGCATAAATTTATAAGTAATTCATGAGATTATGCATTAAACGTAGGTGTAAAAGTAAACAGTAGCCATATTTATCCTAAGGTTTCAAAAAACTTTTAAAATTGATCTTTATTTTATTTTACCTGTAGGCCTATCTTAAGTTTTATATTTTTACCTGTAGGCCTATCTTAGTTTTTTTTTTTTACCTTTAGGCCTATCTTATGAACATACTTGGTCTATTTCACATATTAACCTAACCTATTTACACGTGACATTACCTAATCACACGTAACATTACCTAGCCACCCTAACGAAGGTTAGGTTAGGTTGATATATGATGAATGTATTGTGTTCACTGGAAAAAGTAAACATAAAACAAAGAAGTGCCAAAATGGCAAATAGCAGTTACAGCGAGAGACTGTTGTAAGTTTTGAGAGCTTGAAAATATGTCATCTTCCAAACAAACTCTAGGATGTCTTCCATTTATGTACAATTTACTGTTAAGCTGACATCTATGGCAAAAAAGTTATTTTTTTGATGAACATTGTAATTATAATGCAATTAGTTACGGATTAATTTAATTATAATGCAATTAGTTGCGGATTAATTATAAGGTATTTTCTGTTGATAATATTAATTCTCACTAGTAAGATAGCTCAGTCAGGAGGAGTTAGGTAGGGTGACCAGTACATAAAAAACCATTACTTTACACATCCCGGTATTACATAAACTTAGAGCCCAACCTAACATAATCTAACTTTAATTCAGATGCTATGCTGTCAAGTGGGCAAAAATACATTGTCAGCGTAAAAATATTTGGATTATAGTTTACTTTTAACCATTTTACTCACCTGTTTAGTAGGTTTTTGCAGACTCATTCGGGTAGGTTAGCTAACATAAGTTTGTATGAATAAAGTTTTGTGGCTTTAGCAGTAATGATCCATGATTGTGTATGTGTGTGTGTGTGTGTATGTATGTTTTTTATTTTATTTTATTTTATTATATATATATTTTTTTTTACTCGAGTGACGTGTTGCTAACCTTCATAATGATGAACTAAAGTTTTAAAACTCTCCAGCAGCACAGCTAAGGAGATAATTCTTTTTGAAAGTTTTTATATGTTTAGTACTGAGAATATGAAACAGTTTTGTGAATCTGGATTATTGGGTATATTGCCTAATAGATATTAATTGTGATTAAAGGGTGTTCAATTTCTTTGGTTTGACACTTTTATATCAAAGAGAATTGCTCCCTTATTATTATTATTATTATTATTATTATTATTATTATTATTATTATTATTATTATTATTATTATTATTATTATTATTATTACTACTACTACTACTTTGCCTCATATGCATTAAACCTGCTCTTGAACTCGAATTAGTAGCAAAATCTAATTTCATTTTGTCTCCTGAGGTTATACTCTTGCAAGATGGGGAGAAGAGATGATCGCCGTTGGAGCAATGCGGTCTGTTTCATCCTTGTCATTCTGATGGATATTTTGCCTGTGAGAGGGGCTGACCCCATGCTTGTCAATAAGAACCGAACCCTGCCTCTCCACGCCAAAACTCAGTCCATTTCCAACATCGAGCTCTGTAAGCAGACTTTGAATTATATATATATATATATATATATATATATATAATATATATATATATATATATATATATATATATATATATATATATATATATATATATATATATATATATATATATATATATATATAATCACTTTGTTTTTTTTTTCAAAATATATTTTCAATATATCTACTCACCTTATTTTTATTTTTTATTTATTTCCTTTTTTTTAACCATAATTTCCTTTTTCTTCTTTTTCCTACTTCTTTCCTTCCTCCTCCTCCTCCTCCTCCTCCTGTTTTTGGTCCATCTATTTCTTATCATCGTCCGTATTCTTTTTCTTCGTCTTTTTCTCCTCCTCCTCCTCCTCCTCCTCCTCCTCCTCCTCCTCCTCCTCCTCCTCCTCCTCCTCCTCCTCCTGTTTTTAGTCTATCTATTCCTTATCATCGTCCGTGTTCCTTTTCTTTGTCTTTTCCCCTTAATCCATTTCCTTCTCCTCCTCCTCCTCCTCTTTTTCTCAACCTTCGTCTCCATGTAATAAAAAGCATGTAAATAACACACTTAGTTCTTTACAAATGATCCCTTGTTATTCCTAATAATAGGAATAAAAAGCTATTGACATGTTAACTGACCACGTTAGACACCAGTTCCAATTCCCGAGCTGAATAAGAATCAATAATTCCTTCTTAAAAGTGAATTCCTAGGGCCACGAAGCTTTCTAATAACTGAACAATGGAAGAACATAACTTTCTATAGCTGGCTTTTTAAATACAATTCCCTTTCAGAATAACCCGAGGTTTTCTAACTCATAATTTTTTTAAAGCAATTTTTCAGTGCCAAGAAACACTCTAAAAGTTGAACAATAGAAGGAGTATAAATTATTTATTTATTTTTTTCACTTAATGTTTTTATAAGAGAAATCGTGACTCTTTTTAACTAAAAATGGGTATTGTTATAAAGGCTGGGCTGAGCCATTGATATTTTTACACTACACATTGCGTGTTCTGCTGTTGTGAACTGGTTCTTGCCCATAAGTGCCTAAAGTTAAATATTTATTGAAGTTTCAAGTAAAATTATCTTATTGAGGAAATATTATTATATAGTCAAAGTTGCGGGGTTTGAAGACTCTTACCAACTACTTTATAGGTAAAAAAAAAAAAAAGTGGCTTTATTAACTATTATACCCCATAAATTATTCTACAACTTCTTACAATAATTTCTCAAGAACCAAAATCTCTTCAGTGATTTTTTTCATTCTTTTTGAGACGAATATCACAACTCAACTATGTCTTTAGGAGAGAGATTTAACTTAAGAATACTCTTACATTTATTAGTAAATAAGGTTTTTTAGACATATATATATATATATATATATATATATATATATATAATATATATATATATATATATATATAATATATATATATATATATATATATATATATATATATATATATATATATATATATATATATATATATATATATATATATATATATATATATATATATATATATATATATATATATATACAATTAGCTTATCCAGTAAGTTTCCAAAGTAACCGACATATAAATATAAACTATGCTGTTATGGTAGCCATTATATATATATATATATATATATATATATATATATATATATATATATATATATATATATTTTATTTTTTTTTTTTATATTTTTTTAACACTTACACACATA
>JAXCGZ010000708.1:20000-32500 GCA_037179515.1 Halocaridina rubra
TTGATTTATTTATTTTTTCATTGGAGATAAAATATGCAGTTCTCCTTTCCAATGGGTGCCCTGGGTCGGCTGCATCTTTTTGCATATCCAACCTATGATGACATTCAGCAGGTTGGATACCCAGATGGACTGCAGAAGCTCATTTGGAGAACTATTCATTGCTGAGTCCGGAAGGCATCTCGTTAACCTCTGGGGATTCATAGAAGGACTTATCCCCACAGGTAAGAGAGTCTTTTTAAAATTTATCCATTTTGAATTAGGAGTTAGATTGACTTAGTTCCATTTATTATGCTAGACTAATGCATTGATGCTTGCCTCTAGCTGTTAGAAATTCTGCACATGAGCTCAAGGCGCTAAATATCATACTTTGGATTCACCCTTTTAAGGAAATGAAGGGCATAATGATTGTATATGTACATAGTTAATTAACTTGAAAAATGAGGATATCTAATGCATATGGTGTCTTGCAGTGTAAGACACACACAGAGACAAACTTACAAACGAGAGAAAAATGATTACCTAAGTAAAAGAAGAGAGGTGGAGAAGAATTGTGAAAGCGCTATTATCAGGAAGGCTAAAGAAAATCCCAAACACCTACATAGTCAAAGAACAAGTCTTGATGTCAAAGAGGGCAGATGGAAGTATTACTGAAACATATAGAGATCATCGAACAAGGAGTTTGTCATCCATCCATATACCAAAGTCATATTCCCCCTTTTAAGGGAGGTGGCTGAGTTCAGAGAAAATACTTTAACTTCTTGTGGGAAGTAAATGCAGAGGAGGGAATTCCTAGTCCTCTCGCTCCGCCCCATTTAGTCAACTTCTACGACACGCAGGTGAACACGGAGGAAGTATACCCCTCTCATTGCAGAAATAAGAGATTATGGGCCAGTATCAGAGAGCTTCGGCATTTCGGTTACAGAGGTATGCAAAGCGTTCATGGAGTGAGATTCTCAAAAATCTCTGGAGCCCGATGACATGTCCCTAACATACTTAAGAAGTCTGCCAAACCATTATCGATGATGTTATGCATCAGCTGTGAATAGTTGCTGGAATTTGTGGAGATTTTAAGATGTCAAAAAGGGAAGCAAAGACAGCTCTAAGCTACAGGCTTGTTTCCTTTGACCAGTATAATTTGCAGTTATGGAGAAACTACTAAGAAAATACGTTTCTCTTCACGTGGAGTCTTTCATTTTTTTGTCAGTGAGACAACATGGTTTCAGAGAAAGCAGGTCTACAGTGACAAACTTATTATGATTTTATGATGAAGTAAGTCAGATCTTACAAGAGAGAGAGGGCCTGGCAAATTGCATATTCTTAGATTTTCAGAAGGCCTTTGATACAGTCCCACATGGGAAATGTATTAAGGAGTTTACGAGTAGTGGCGAGATTAGGTGGAAATATCATTGAGTGGATAAAAACTCTTTTGGAAGGAAAGGAAGAGAGGGTTAGAGTAAGACACTCAGTGTCTTACTTGAGATAAGTTAGTAGTGGGGTTCTTCAGAGATCAGTTTTACAGCCAGTGTTTGTTCCTTATATAAGTAAATAAAAGAGAATACTGATAGAGAACTTTAGTAACACCTAAAGAGTCAGCATAAGTGGTCAGAATATTGGCTCATGAAATTCAATCCTTCAAAATGTAAGGAAATGAGAATGGGCAAGATTGCAATAAGGCCCAAATTTGGGTACTCTATAACAAGCGCAGAACTTCAAGAAACAGAGAACGAAGAGATCTAGGAGGTAAACCTATTGGCAGATTTGTCTCCGGAAATGCATAATCATGGTATAGTAAAAGCTGCATATGCTTTCTTAGCATATGTAAGGGTGGTCTTCAGACAGCGAAAGTTCTGAAATATTTATGTAACTTATGTGAGGCCAAATTTGGAATATACAGCACCCTTTTAAAATTCGCAATTGAAAAAAAAATAACTGAAAAAACCCAAAGACATTCTATCAAGCTTGTGACAGAGATACGCAGTCTCCAGTATGAGGGAAGGCTGAAGGAGTTGGACCTACTATCACTTGAGCTAGATGAATGATGGAGGATATGATGAAGGTTTTTCAATACCTTCATGGCTTTGACTAAGTGGACAGGAAGTGAATTTTTTTTTATGGGGGCTATAGAAATATAGGACATAGCTTCAAGTTTCGTAAGAAGACTTCTTTGCACGACTTAACAGGGTTGTCATGATTTAAAGCACCTGAATTAAATTTATTTGAATCAGAGTAAAAAAGATCATAATTTAAATTATTATTATTATTATTATTATTATTATTATTATTATTATTATTGTTATTATTATTATTATTCTTATTATTTAAAAATATAGTAATGAGTCTACTTCAGTTTACAGTAATTGAATAAATAGCCACGCAATTTTTTCCAATGGAAATTAATCTAATTCTTCTCTCTAATGATTTAGCTGTTATATGGTGATATTTGATTAGTTCCCTCTGAGGGAGGGGGGGGGGGGGTAAAAATACGTCCTCCGTGTTGCCTTAAATGTCATAAAAGTCGACTAAGTGGAGCAGAGCGAGAAGACTGGTAATCCCCTCCTATGTATTTTCTTCCCGCAAAAAGTCCAAATATTACTCTCTGACTCGGCCACCCCTCTTATAAGTGGGAATATGGCTCTGGTATATAGAGACTTAATTAGTAGCCAAATTTATTTAACATCTCAAATATACTTTGCTGATAAACTTCATGTTATTTCAACTTTATCTCAGTTTTTAAACGTGATAAAGGCACGACCATATGTTTAGTAAAGAATAAATTGGTACATAGAGACTTGCTTAGTAGTCAGATAGTTTAACATCTCAAATTTCTTTTCTGATAAACTTCAGGTTATTTCAGCTTTATATCAGTTTTTAAACGTAATAAAGGCACGACCAAGATAGAGATATGTTAAGTAAAGAATAAATATAGCTCTTGCACTTCCCACTTTCTAGTAAATATAGTATAACAGATATAAGATATCAAGGTAGGTCTCTGACTCCCTAGCAGTGGCACAATGCTGAGCAGAATGTTAGTGAGTGCCATCCACATTATCTTCCAACTTTCATGTTTTTCCATAGTTGAAGTGCACCATTTAAAGAGCTTTGTTACAGCTAAAATGTTGTAGAATCCCTCTCACCCTTTGCATATTTTAAGTACTTTGCAAATGATTTTTAAATATTTTGCAAATGATTTAAAAGAAAATGTCATGAATACTCCGGAGCAGTTATTTAAGGCAGTTGCAACCTTAGCAGGTTTGGTTTTGAATGGTTCTGCACAGTCTAGGATCAGGAATTACTCTGGCCAGGAATAGGCATTAAAACTAGTAACTGGTCATGTGAACTTTAACTCCGTGTGTTTTTACAATTGCACGTTGTTTTCCAAAGGATGAAAACTGAGGAGTACATGTTTACATCTGTGTATTCAAAGGTCAGGAAAAGGTATCAAACGTTGAGACTGTTCATAAGCATATCTGATGAACACATTTTCAACACTAGTTACTTTTGTTTTCAAAGGATGAAAAATATGAAAATTAAAAGTATTAGCATTTGCATTATTTTTCCAAGAGAGTTTTAGAGCTGAAGACTGTTCATAAACATTTAATGTAAACGTACTTTTATGCAACTTACTCTAGAGTATATACCTATTATGTATATATATATATATATATATATATATATATATATATATATATATATATATATATATATATATATATATATATATATATATATATATATATATATATATATATATATTTACTTTCTCTAGGTATGAGTTGGTACTTCTATGTGGGAGCTTTTAAAGGGAAATGGGATAGTGGACGAAACGTAACGGAGTGGGCACCAAATCAGCCAACCGGAAACCATGTGACAGAACCATGTGTTTACGTTGGTCCTCTGGGTCTCATTTTTGACGGCACTTGCCTGGGAGTGGCTTCAGGGTTTGTGTGTCAGAAGAGGACGATATGGTAAACTCCTCTACTAGGAGACTTTGGAAGCCCCTCATTCATTAATTTCTTATGATTATAAGATCATCTTTTATCATTCTGTGTTTATTTGTTTGTCTTTATCTGTTAATTTTCATGTATGTCTTTGCTTTTAATTTATTATTCACTTATTTGTTTATTTATTTATTTGATTGTTAATATATATTTATTTATATATGTATTATATTTTTTCTTATACATATGATTGTTTATAAATTTTTATTTATTAATATACTTTTTGCTTTGTTTGAGTATTTATTGTTCTTCTGTTTTATTGATTGATTGTTTGACTGAATAACTGAATGATTGGTATTAATTTTTTTATATTAATTTATATATTTATTGTTGTTGAAGCCTTCCGATTATTTATTGGCATTTTAATTTTTTTTTTACTTGTTCATGATATCTTATTTAATTCCTCATTAACCTATATTCCTATTTTCTTCGCTTATATTTAAATATTTTTATATTTCATTTTCTTTCTGAATGAGCCTTTATTTATGCATTTAGATGTGAACTAATTAATTTATTAATGTATGTATGTATGTATTTATTTTTTTGTGTATTTATTTAGAGATATTTATATATTTATTTGTTAATATATATTTTATTTATAATATTTATTTATTACTTAATTGATTAATTAATAAATTAGTTGATTAATTAATTAATTATTAATAATTTATTTTATTTATTTATTTATTTATTTATTTATTTATTTATAAGTACTTTGCTTAAACCGTTAGAGAATAATTTCTTACTTTCTACAGCTCTCATTGACCCATTAACACGAGAGTTGTGCAGATGGCTGAAAGAAGGAGACATTTTTCATTGCATTTTTTGTTTTTCAAAATAGTGTGCAGAATTTTCATGTTTGTGTGTGCTGTTACTTAGGAGTTAATACAGGGATTGTTTTTACTCCATAATTCTGTATTTATCATGATAAGATCTTGACCAAAATACAATTAAATAAATGGGTTAAAATGCAAAATAAGTTAATATATAATTTAGTCAAGATGTAGCGTGTTTTACGTCACGGACTCCCTTTTCAACCAAGGGCTAGGACGGTCGCCTTCTTGCGAAGGACTTGTTTTGGCAGATGTAATCGTTACCCTGAGTGCATGCCCTTGCAAACGCCACGGTCTGAGATTAGCAAGGGCATGCACACAGGGTAACGATTACATCTGCCAAAACAAGTCCTTCGCAAGAAGGCGATCGTCCTAGTCCTTAGTAGGAAAGGGAGTCAGTAACGTAAAACACTACATTTTGACCGATATATATGATTTTTTTTTTCTTTTTAATCCATTTATTTAACTGTATTTGTTTTCATAGCAATACCATTGTTTTTTTTTTTATTATATTATGATGTACTAAGAACAGATAACACAAGTAGTTGTAATTCGGATATCAAGCCTAGGGCCACTTTTCGTGGCATATTTTGTAATTAAAGAACGGATTATATGTGTTAGTTATTTACATAATGGTAGATTTTTATTCATCTTTTGCTCTGTAATCCTTCATCTTTTTTAAGGAAAAACTTTCCATTTTTCTTAGCTAAATCTTAAATGATGTTGCAGTGAACATCGTCCATAGTTGCTGTATGATGTATCTTTTGATTACAGTACATGAGGGTAGATGGGGAAGGTACGACTTGATTCTCTTTTCTTAGTTCAGATCCTGCCCTGTATATTTATGATAGTCTCTCTCTCTCTCTCTCTCTCTCTCTCTCTCTCTCTCTCTCTCTCTCCTTCTCTCTCTCTCTCTCTCTCTCTCTCTCTCTCTCTCTCTCTCTCTCTCTCTCTCTCTCTCTCTCTCTCTCCTCTCTCTCTCTCTCTCTCTCCTCTCTCTCTCTCTCTCTCTCTCTCTCTCTCTCTCTCTCTCTCTCTCTCTCTCTCTCTCTCTCTCTCTCTCTCTCTCTCTCTCTCTCTCTCTCTTTTACTACTACTACTACTACTACTACTACTACTACTACTACTACTACTACTACTTACTACTACTACTACTACTACTACTACTACTACTACTACTACTACTACTACTACTACTACTACTACTACTACTACTACTACTACTACTACTCTTATATTCTGATAGTTTAATATGATCAGAATGTATATAACATAGCTATACAGGTTATGATATGTGACAGAGAGTTCTTTTAAAAATTCTCCCAGAAATGGAAGAATACATGGGAAATAAATGAAAATAAAATATAATGGTAGTGTTGCTCCAGGATAAAATTCAGAAAGGTTTTTATGGAATATTGATAAATTGATAGATTGACAAGAGAATTCCTTTGATATGGAATAAAAGATTGGGTCCTTTTGTTCAAGTTTATGGACACTTTAACATTGTAATGTGAGTTAGTTGTTCTTTATAAACACAAAACTTATTGAATTTGCACTTAAAAGTTTTATAAAGTTGGTGTATGCTGTTATCTGGCTTATTTCATATTAACATAAGGCTCACAATTGTCTCACGATGAAGTCAGAGTTTTAATATGTTTTTTTTTTCTTATTTCTTGACATCACTGAACGAAAGTTTGTGCATCATAATATTAATTTCAGTTCTGTAACTCTGATGGTTATGTTTCACAGAAAAGTGAAAAGTCAAGTTGGATTCTCATTAGTAAGTGTGGTGTATACTTAAGTTGCTCTTGAGTAATATTTAAGTAATATAGATTTTCTATAGAATTTACACAATAAATATAGCAAGCTTGTGCAAGCAATATAAGGTCTAATTCAATCAGCTTTTTACTTTCTCACCCTCCTAAAAGCTTTCTTTTACTCCCCTAATTAATGTGTACGCGCGTGCTGCCCTTCACAGGGGGAATTGAAGGGATTTATATATTTTAATTAAATTTTGCATAATTTGGACCATAAGCTTATTTTATCATTACTTAAAATAGTTTCTCTTCTGTCCGACCATTTAAAGTAGTGAGGTAATATGTGTAAATAATGTTATCATTATTAATTAAATATATTTTCTGAGAATTTTTCAGTAGTTTAAAAGGATAAAATAAATACTCCACTGATTAGTAGTGGATTTGTATTATTATTATTATACAATATATCATTATACTATATATTATTATTATTATTTCATTATTATTATTATTTATTATTATTATTATTATTATTATTATTATATATTATTATTATTATTATTATTATTAATATTATTATTATTATTATTAATATTATTATTATTATTAATTATTATTATAATTATTATTATAATTATTATTATTATTATTATTATTATTATTATTATTATTAATATTATTATTATTATTATCTATTATTATTATTATTACAACTAATATGCTATTATTATACTACTGCTGCTGCAGCAACTACTGCTGCATGCTGCCGTTATTACTACTACTAATGTCATAATGCAGTAGTATTGCTGCAGCAGCAATAATATTAATAATAATAATAATAATAATAATAATAATAATGATAATAATAATAGTAATATTACTAATGATAATAATAATAATAATAATAATAATAATAATAATAATAATAATTAGTATTATAAATAATAATAATAATAATAATAATAATAATAATAATAATATTAATAATAATAATAATAATAATAATAATAATAATAATAATAATAATAATAATACTTATAATAATAATAATAACTAATAATAATAATAATAATAAACAAATCCACTACTAATCAGTGAGGCTCCCATTATGATAATGAGCTCAAATAACGTCCTTTCCCTATACAGCTTCATATATATATATATATATATATATATATATATATATATATATATATATATATATATATATATATATATATATTATATTATATATATATATATATATATATATATATATATATATATATATATATATATATATATATATATATATATATATATATATATATATATATATATATATATATATATATATATATATATATATATATATATATATATATAATATATATATATATATATATATATATATATATATATATATATATATATATATATATATAATATATATATATATATATATATATATATATATATATATATATATATATATATATATATATATATATATATATATATATATATATATATATATATATATATATATATATATATATATATATATATATATATATATATAGGCATGCTAATTTTCCTTAGAATAGAATTTTTAATGTTAGCCAAAGATAACAATATGTCTATAGATTTACTATCCAATTCTGAGGAGAACTAGCATAATAATGAGAACGTACTTCTCATGAAAATTTTATATATATATATATATATATATATATATATATATATATATATATATATATATATATATATATATATATATATATATATATATATATATATATATATATATATATATATATATATATATATATATATATATATATATATATATATATATATATATGTATATATATATATATATATATATATATGTATATATATATATATATATATATATATATATTATATATATATATATATATATATATATATATATATATATATATATGAATTTATCAGAAGATATACGTCATGCAAAGCGAAAAACTATTGAATATTAATGAAAAAATACTTATTTGGACAGTCAAGCAGAAAAAAATATTAGCCTGGAAGACCACTAGAGTTAGCATATAAGGCTGAGTTGCATAGAGATAATAAGTTAAATACATAAAATGCAAATAAAATAATAATAATACTATTTCTATGCTATTTACAGTTTTTCTTTATGTTAATTGGTTATAAAAGCAGTAATAATATTATTGTAAAGATATGAACTTCCGTTATGACTCACTCATGGCATAGTGTTCTAGTGATTAATTTTTTTGTTTTTGATAATTTTTTTTTCACTTGGCATAAACTAAATATTTTTTTACTAGCATTTTGAGGAGGTTACTACAAAGCATATTTAACAAAATTACAGCATTTGATATATACTTAGCTCTACTCAAAGGCAAAAAAAAAAAATGTCCAGGGATTCTATTAAATGTTAAGGCAGATACTGAAGCATTCCTTTTGATATTATTATTATTATTGCTGCAGAATTTATGCTATAAATTACTTATACATATATATATATATATATATATATATATATATATATATATATATATATATATATATATATATATATATATATGTATTGTTATTTTTTTGCTAGAAGACTCCCTAAAATAAAATAATTTGTTATTTTTGTGTGTGGACTTTGTAGGTATTTTGATTTCACATCGAGTCTGTAGTTTCCGAATTAATGTCGTCTTTGGCCGATTTCTTAAACAGTGTAAACCTAGGATACCATATTGTTAGTTAGCTAGACACACACAAATGGATTTCATAAACGCATCTGACGAGGTTCTGTGTATGGCTAGGATCCCGCACGGGATCCTAGCCATACACAGAACCGCGTCAGATGCGTTTGTGAAATCCATTTGTGTGTGTCTAGCTAACTAACAATATGGTATCCTAGGTTTACACTGTTTAAGAAATCGGTATCGTCTATTTATGTAGAGTCCAGTACTGCTTTTTTTTTAGTATAAAAACTTCACAGTTATCGAATCTGTTTTTGTTTTCTTTCTTTTATATATAAGGTGTTGTTTCATTCCAATTAATCTCGGCTCCAGACCATCTGTAATGAAATAGCCAACATTGTAAAAAAATTGCTACTCTAAGAGAGAGAGAAAAGGCAATTTAATCAGTTTTAACTTACATATATGGATATTGGTAACATAATTCTCTTTACTGTATTCGAGCTAGGTATAGATATAATTGCTGAAATGGAGGCACGCGAGCGAGCGAGAGAGAGAGAGAGAGAGAGAGAGAGAGAGAGAGAGAGAGAGAGAGAGAGAGAGAGAGAGAGAGAGAGAGAGAGAGAGAGAGAGAGATTAATCTCGGCTCCAGACCATCTGTAATGAAATAGCCAACATTGTAAAAAAATTGCTACTCTAAGAGAGAGAGAAAAGGCAATTTAATCAGTTTTAACTTACATATATGGATATTGGTAACATAATTCTCTTTACTGTATTCGAGCTAGGTATAGATATAATTGCTGAAATGGAGGCACGCGAGCGAGCGAGAGAGAGAGAGAGAGAGAGAGAGAGAGAGAGAGAGAGAGAGAGAGAGAGAGAGAGAGAGAGAGAGAGAGAGAGAGAGAGAGAGAGAGAGAGAGAGAAAATCGCTTTGAAGGGTAAACTAATGACATTATTAGATGCCACTACAATTAATGAAGCAGCACAAATAACACTTTACTACTACTACTACTACTACTACTACTACTACTACTACTACTACTACTACTACTACTACTACCACTACTACTAGTAGTAGTAGAAAAAGAGCTGCTATTCCTAAACATTTTAATCTCCAGACTACAAATTTGACTCATCTCTATTGTGTATTAAAATGATTAAGAGCTGCTGGGTGTTGGGGAGTTACCCTGAGAAAAAGCGTTGGGGATAAACTAGCTGTGGCTGTCGGGCCACACGGCATAACATCCTTTCTCAGTTACTCTGTGGTTGATCCAAGCTGTGTGGTGGTGGGGAAGAGGGCGAATTGTATCAACTGTTTATCTCTAAAAAGGCTAAGAGGAGAGACTGGAGTGAATTGCTTAATGGGCACTTAGTGAATAAGTATGCTCTGACTCGGCCACACCCTTACTAGGGAGACTGCGGCTATTGAGTTTACTCTTTATAAACTTGACACGTGCCTTTTGGCACTTACTTAGTATGTATGACGACTTCCAATACCGGTGTCTCGTAATCCTCCATGGCACCTTGCACTCGAGTGTCAATAGTGATTATGGTGGCAGTCGTCTGATGGAAATGACCGTTGTAGTAATACAGGTCAAACCTATTGAGTAAAAATATCAGGTCACTTTTTGGAACATGGCATTTAACCCACTGGGAAGAAATTAGGTCAGTAATTAATAATAAAAAAAAATAATAATAATAATATACTTTATTTTTTTGTAATTATCAGCCATCAATGACCCGATAGATTCTGAATAAGAAATGGTAATTTTACCTTTGGCACCTTGTCCATGACATAAGGAGCCACACAACGACTTGAAATAATGATAATATTAATTGTTTTAATAGTAATAAAATACAACAGAAATCTGGAATAATTTTAATCCTCTCTCAAGCTCACCTATTTTCTGCGTGGTAATCTCTAGTTAATTCCCTATTCGGATTGAATAGGATGCCATAAGAGTCGCTTCCTAGGACAATCCACACAGGAAGCGCTGGGGTCTTGAGCCTTGATCCAACATTTATAAATTCTCCCTTTTCGCTTCGTCTCTGATAGACCAAAAAGCCAATTTCGCCTCGTGTTAATATACCGGTTTTGGGCTTGGCCTGTGAATGGTGTTGTGAGGGAAAAAGCAATATGTAAATTTACTAATATGAAAATATTTTTTTTTTAAATTATTATGCTAAGAAAAGCTATATATGCTGATGGATTTAGTTACATTAGCGATATATGTTTATTTTCATTTAATTATACAGAACTACTTTTTCTTGAAGTATAAGACGCCTTCTCTCTTCTCCCAATTGAAGTGTTCATTGGTGAATGATTAAAAGGGGTGGAGCATCCGCTAACATTCTAACTCGGGTATGGGAAGGGTTTTGTGACATGAAAAATAAACTATATATATATATATATATATATATATATATATATATATATATATATATATATATATATATATATATATATATATATCCCGGTCGGGATAAAAAATTATTCATATATATATATATATATATATATATATATATATATATATATATATATATATATATATATATATATATATATATATATATATATATATATATATATATATATGTATGTGTGTGTGTGTGTGTGTGTGTGTGTGTGTGTGTGTATATTTTTGCCTAATTTCTCAGTCACGTTACTTATTGAAGTATAACTGGAAGGGGAGAGGACCGTTGCTGTCTATATCACTTATGGGAGGAGCTTCTGTAAATACATGAAATGAACTGAGTATATATGCTTTCTGTTCTCTGTGTTTATAGACTCCCCCTCTAATCCAAAGCACATTACTCGCTTGTACGTAAATGAATGGAAAGAGACCTCACTCATTTATGGGATGAGCTTAAGTGCAAACGAGATGCAGAGTGTCTATATAAAAGATAAATTTGCAATAAATTTCTCTATATAAAGCATTCTGTGGAGCATGAAAAATATTATATGAATATCTCACCATCTCGTCTTCACCTCCTTCGTAAATAATGCCATTATGGAGATAATGTGTCGCTCTTCCTGTTAACATCAGAGCCGCTAGACAAGGATGGATGTCTCCGTTTTTCTTGATGAGTGTAACATTATTGCCATCCATATCTTCGGCTAATCTGCATATATAGGGAAATTGGATAAGCTCTATTAATTGTTATTATTGGGAGAAAGCGAAAAATACTTTCTTGTATATCATACAAATTTGAAATATACACATATTT
>JAXCGZ010000708.1:35000-45793 GCA_037179515.1 Halocaridina rubra
CTAGGAGTGACACCTAGTTTTAATTCTCCATCCACACTTTCTCAAGAATTCTTTGATGAATTAATCCCACCGACTGGCTGAAAAGCCTACCTGGGAGTGGTTTAAGCTATATAGATTGGTACCTCATAATTGTTTGCAGGTTACTGTTGTAAATTAACCTAAGCTAATAGGTTAGGTGCTTAAATGAGGGTTAATATTTAATAAGCAAATAATTATGTTTAAATGAAAGAGTGGCCCACAAATAAGAAGGTATCAATAATTATCTTTTTGTTAATTAATAATACCGAAGCATTTATCGTACAAGAAGTTTTTTTAAATATAAAAACATTATATAAATCATACAGGAAGAACTAAAAAATATATTTGAATATGAGTTTTTACTTAACTGTTTCACTTACACTGTATGGTAATTAATTATAATAAGTGTATCTAGTAAATTTTTTTTTAAATAGATTGAAAGATTTGCTTAAGACTATGTAAGTTGTATAAAGAATACTTTTAGACCAAGTAAAGGTAATCCCTCTCAATAGAAAAAATGGAATTTCCTTACATGGTCTTTTTAGGTTAGGTTAGGTTAATATGTAATAAACATAACTTAAGTAAATGGATGATTACTTTCATGCCTTTTATTTAAATTTTGGAATTATCTTTTCTAATGGACACAGGGAGAAGTTATCTTTATTATTAGGCATTAGGAATAATTATATATACTAATTGACACTGAGAGAAATAAATTTTACTATTTGACACTATGAAGAAACAGTTTTATTAGGTGACGCTGGGAGAAATTAATTTTACTGGGTGACACTGGGAGGAATTAGTTTTACTAGGTGACACTGGGAGGAATTAATTTTACTAGGTGACACTGGGAGGAATTAATTTTACTAGGTGACACTGGGAGGAATTAATTTTACTAGGTGACACTGGGAGGAATTAATTTTACTTGTTAAGAGGAATGAATTTGACTAGGTGACACTGGGAGGAGTCAATTTTACTAGGTGACACTGGAAGGAATTAATTTTACTAGCTGAAAAAGGTAGGAATTATTTTACTAGTGGATACTAGCAGGAAACAAGTTTCCTAGTGGACACAGGGACGAATTAATTTTATACGTTGATACTGGAAGGAATTATTCTGACTAATAGATTCTGGGAGAGGTAGCCCTGTGGTAGGGGCAGTAGGGGAGTTGGCATTTATGAAGCGACACAGGTTGTGGAAGAGCCGGGAGGATGGGCTGTGGCACTCCAGCAGTACCATCTGAAAGGTCGCTAGCTCCCTCGTCATTGCCTATAGAGCAGAGTAATCCTTTTATTGTCTCATTTTTTATGTCGGCTACCCCCCAATTGGGGGAGACAGCCAAGGTAAATAGATAGATTCTGGGAGGAATAATTTTTTGTGATGGATACTGGGAGAAATAATTTTTAGTTGCTAATTCTTTGACGAATTATTTTTTCTAGTGGACACTTGGAGGAAAGAATTTTACTGGTGTACCCTAGAAGGAATTAGTTTTACTAAAGGTCTTTGAGAGTATTTATATTTACCAAAGGACATCGGATGTGTCTATTTTCACCTGTGAACACTGGAAGGGTTTGCTTTTACATTACTCATGTTTTGAGTCATGTCCACGTAGAACTTAAATTTATTGCAAAATATTTCGAAATCAAGGGATTCGAACCCATATGAAGCCACTTACTCTGCAGGATCCCCTCCATGCGAACGGGGTCCTCTCCTGTTAAAGAGCAAGTGTTTGAGGACATATCCCTGCACACACATTATGAAACCTCTGGTGCCAAATCTTGGCGCTCGAAGGCCATATGCTTGATAGGTGTCGGCGTCATGAAAATCGAACCACTGACCTAACCATTCGGATTCTGCGGCTCCCATCAAAGCCGCTGACCCGAAGGTCAGAGTGCGTAATTCCTGAATAAGAAAATTAAACAATAATATTTCTTAGGAAAGTCATATAGGCAAAAATGCTCTGTCAGAGAATATAATTTCAGAACTTTTTCTAAATAAAAGTATATTATTTAAATGACTATATAAATTTTATTGACAATAAAACCTATAGGAATGCATTAGAGATAGATATATAGATAGATAGATAGATAGATAAATAGATAGATAGATAGATAGATAGATAGATAGATAGATAGATAGATAGATATGTAGATAGAGAGATAGATAGATATGTAGATAGAGAGATAACTTGCAAAAATTAACTGAATTGGTAAAAATTTTTGTCTAAAGTTTCTTGAAGCATTTTTGTTCAGGATTTCGAAGACCTCAAGCCTTCATCGTCAGGTAGTTAAGTAAATACTAATGAAAGGAAGTATCTTTGAAAAAGACAATGGTTCGGAAGAGCTATTCAATTTTACAGGGGGGCAGTATTGCGCCTATTTTACTCTGAAATTATACCTCTCTCCCGACCGGTCAGTGACCAGCAGGCTCATTTAATTCTCCTCCTCAGAATGGGCCGAGATTAATTGATAGAGCAATGCACTATAATTACGCATATGTATATTTCCGAATACATCCAAATATTTTAAAAATTTTCTCTTTTTCAAGACTTCTGTGTTTCGGCTCACTAAGCTGTGGACTCCTGAGCTACAGGTCTCAGGTTCGATTCCTGACAGTAAGAGGTAAAATATTTGGAAATAATTATATATGTGTTAATGCTTAATTTCAGTGCATTTTGTCTTTTAATTAAGTAGCATCGGTTTATATTTGGAAGGGGAATTAAATGTGTGTTGGTCACAGGTCGCGAGGAACTAGGTATAAAGTACGTATTAGCATAGCACAGTAATGCCCTCTGTATATCTGAGTCGCTTCAGTAGAAGTTCCTGTTCTCTCTCGTTTGAGACCTCTGTGGCTCAGTGCACTAAGCCGTGGAGTTCTGTTCCTCAGGTTCCAGGTTTGATTCCCGACCGTAGGAAGTAATATATTTGGAAATGTGTGGGAATAATAATAATAATAATAATAATAATAATAATAATAATAATAATAATAATAATAATAATAATAATAATAATAATAATAATAATAATAATAATAATAATAATAATAACCACAAAGTTTCTCATTAATTCACTTTTTAACTGATAAC
Source organism: Halocaridina rubra (assembly GCA_037179515.1). Taxonomy (NCBI): domain Eukaryota; kingdom Metazoa; phylum Arthropoda; class Malacostraca; order Decapoda; family Atyidae; genus Halocaridina; species Halocaridina rubra. The sequence goes on from JAXCGZ010000708.1 coordinate 38,104, forward strand.
AGACAAAGGCTAAATATAGCAGAATAATTACAAAAAAACAACAACACACATATAAAGTAAATGTTCAATGGTTCACTATTTAGGAAACTTATTATTAGAACAGGAACGAAATAGAAACAGCGAACTTACCGTTGCTAATTCAGTTGTGATAGGAGTCCCTCCAACGACTGGTATTTTCTGAACAGAAGAATTCGGCTTAGTGGGATATAACACTCGCTCTGTGTGAAAAAGAAGACATTAGAATGGTGCTTTAATATATATATATATATATATATATATATATATATATATATATATAATATATATATATATATATATATATATATATATATATATATATATATATATATATATTTATTTTTTTTTTCCTGAAACACATCACCAAAGTTAGAATTTTTTATATTTTGTGATCAAATCTATAATATGAATGACTTATCCAGTTCCAAAAAGGGCTTTGTTGTTCTCTACTTTACTGAAAAAAATCGCTTATGGTTACCTTTCCAAAACAAAATTCCATGATTTTCATGTAATAAACTGGAAACTTGGATTGATTCTCCGGTTCCAAGCAATCCTATTTTGCGGTCTCACTAAAAACTTCTTTTATATTTATATCTTTTATTTCTTTTATTTTTATTTCTGGTCTGGATGAATGCTTGATCATGCTTTAAATTGGTCATTTAAATTAGCTATTCACTTCCAAGTTATTCTATTTTGATGTATCATTTAATTGTAAAGTCTTTTTTGTAATCACTCTAAAGTAGTTTTTTTTTCTAAACTGATTATATTACTTTAGTATTCAATCCTATTTACAGTCATTTATAATGAGAAATTCAGTCGTTTATATATTCAAGCAGAATCCATTATTTATTTTTTTTAAATTATCTGAAATCCGTATCCAATTGCAACTGCTATTTTGCTATTAATGGCATTGAAAAATTTATGCATATAAGCCTTTCAGGAAGGTTACACTTTATTTTTAATAGGAAATTATGTATTACTGTCTCCTACCATTAAATAATATCTGCATATGCGTTTATTCAGCCAATTCTAACCAATCCTATTTTGTCTCATATAACTAAACATTCAGTAATAAATATCTCGTGAGGCAGAATTCACGATTTTTCTCTTTTAGAATTGGTCATTAAAATTAGTTTTCCAACTACAAAAAATCCTATTTTCGTTGCTACCTGTCACTAAACATTCGTAAATGTATTTGTTCATTTAGTGACTAGATCAGCTACTTCAATTTGTTCTCCAATTCCAAGTAAACCTATATTGCTGTTTCATATATCTCATAATTCATACCAATATGTCTGGTCAGGTTTCGTATCACTAATAATTCGTGTGTGTGTGTGAATATGTTTGTGTGTGTTTATGTGCGTGTGCGTGCACGCGATTGTGTGCGTTGTCCTCTCAAGACTAATGTGATTGTTTCTGATCACGCCATGGCGCAGAAATAGACGTTCCTGTCCCGGGATAATGATTTTAATGTTATATCTAATGACTATAATCTTCTGCAACTGTAGTATTACCTAATGGATAACAGTGAATCTTTTAAATATACCTCTCCCTATGCGGAGCCCGAGTGCTCCCTTGTTAAAGTGGTGGCCGAGTCAAAGCATACGTTAGGGTTCTGGATGCAGTTTTCCTACCAGAACCCTTTGTATGCCTTTACTTTTCCCTGGAGGAATATACAAAAGGAGATTCTTGATCCCCTCTATCAGTCACTTTTAGTCAACTTTCGTAACTCGCAGGGGAACACTGATGTAATATAATTGTCCCCCACTCTAGTATAAAGATAGAAGAAAATGGAACGAAAGAGAAAATGAGCTGTAGGAGTCAGATTGGATTAGGTTTTACATCACGAACTCCCTTTTTCTTCTAAGGGCTAGGACGGTTGCCTTCTTACGAAGGACTTGTTTTGGCAGATGTAATCGTTACCCTGAGTGTATGCCCTTGCTAACCTCAGTCCGTGACGGGGCGCGAACCCTCGACTTGCTGCCTCAGAGTCGCAGACACTACCATTTTGCCACGGAGACTACTGAGCTATAGGAGTCAGAGAATCCATATATTTATTTATTAATATTGTAATGTATACTTGAATTATAGAAGGCTCATTTTCTGAGGACAGAGTTTTAAAGACTCAACGAATTGGCATGGCGTGTGCAAGAATATAGAAGTATGGTGATTGTAGTTCAGAATGAAATAAGAGAAGAAGAAAATAACTATCCTTGGTTATGTCAAATATAAAGAGGTACTGACAATTTCCAAAAAATTTTAACTATTATATATTGAGCAAGAATATCTTCCTCTCCTCAGAAAAATTCCCACAAGACTGACCGAATTGGCATAGCGTCTGCAAGAATACAAAAGTATATCAAAGAAACTTCATATGCTTTGGAGAAAGCGAAACCATAATCTATCCTGTTTCAGTTCTGAATTGAAGAGACAGATATGATTCGGAAATAACAGTCAAGTTTTCTTTGCACAAGAAAAGTTTAATAACAGATAAAAAAAAAACTTTATAGACGAAAATAATTAATTCATCATCAGCAAGCTTAAAGAAATATGATGATAGAACTTCATGATAACAAGTAAAGTGAAAGATTTATCTATGTCGATAAATTATTGCAAACATGCTTAGAAATATGATAATTAATTATACGAAAAATAAGGAGAGCTTAGTTTCATAGGAACAAATTTTCAAGACTGAACGAATCGGCTTACCCGGCGCTGGAATATAGAATATGTTAACAAAGCCTCAAAATAGCAAGAGAAAGCAAATCATAATAAAAATGTCTGAAAATACAATAAATCTTTCCTAAAATAAAAAAAAAATTGTAGTTCTATGAAAAAAGCTTTGAAGACTGAAATAACTGGCATTGCATGTGCAAGAATATAGAAGTTTAATGATGGAAGTTTATAATAGCAATAGAAAGAGAGAAAGATGTATCGATATCTTTTGAAAATGATACTTGAAATTCAGAAATTTTTTGCTAGTATTTCCTGGAATGAGAAGAGCTTAGTGTCACAGGAAAAAAAAAAATATAAAGACTGAATGAACTGACATTGCATAAAAAAGAATATAGGAGTATGATTACAGAAGCTCATGATAATAAGAGAATGAGAAAGAAACATCCATTTGTTTCGAAATGTCTGAAATTATGATCAATCATTCTCTGCATGAGATGAGCTACATTTCTCAGGAAAAAACTACTCAAGACTGAACGAATTGGAATTTTACACGCAAGAATATAGAAGTATGATAGTTGATGCTCATAAAAACAAGACAAATAAAAAAATGCAATTTTATCATAATAATTTTATCATAATAAAATCTGACACTACCACCTTTTCCTTGATTGAGAAGCTCTTTGTTCTTGCTGGAAGCTTTTAGAAGACTGACCGAATTGGTGCAATATCCATAAGAATATAGAAGTTTTATGATAATTATTCATAATAACTAGAAAAAGAGTAAAATATGGCCGAGAATATCTTGTAGCTTAAAAGAGCAAATCTTACTTTAAGAATTAATTAAGAACAACAAAGTCAACCGCAATGAACTATACAATTAAATAAGAACCCTATTCTTTATAGTTTATATAAAATTACCCATTTTTTTTAATATAAAATATTCCATACGACGCTGCCAGGAATTTCTAGGAAACTGAAAAAGAATAATTTCGTTTTTGGCGATGTCACGCGAGTAGTCTGGTCAGGATATTTTAATATTTTATCGGTTTTGTTGACAAAAATGACACTCAAAATAATCCCCAAAGCAGACCTAAGATCCTCATATTATGCTGTTTTTGGATTAAGTGTAAAACCACTTTCATGATTATTAGATAAATCTTAATTTTTCCTTGTAAAGGATGGGGAATCGAACCTTGGACCTGTAGGGCATGTAACCGCAGCTGTTTCTCATATATGTAAAAAAATAAAATCTCGAAGAAAATGGACCACGTGAAAACTAGTATATTTTCTATCGTAGTGAGAAAACAGAGTACAGGCGAAACCAATGGAGAGAAAACAGAGAACGAGTGAAACCAGTGTTTATTTTTCTCAGGAAGATAAATAGTAGAGAACGGATGAACTCCAATATTACTGTTCTCAAAAAATAGAATATGTCAAAAAAGAATGCTTTCCCTCAAGAGAAAAAAACAGAACTCGCGAAGCTAGTTCTTTTTCCTGAAGTGAGAAAATAGAGAACAGGTGAAACCATTTGTGTTTTCACATAGAGAGAAAACAAAGAACGGACAAAGTCGAGCAATAGCAATTATACTGCAGATATCTCTGGACGTCAGCTATTGCAATTGGTAAGGAATTTATGAGAGGATAGTTGGTCGATAATCTGTCCGCGAGATAATTATATCTCATCTATATGGCGACCCGGATACAGTGCGGATGTAATTAAGAGCGATCCGAGGAGCTAATTAGGAATAAAAAGGGCGTGAGAGAAGCTAATGAGGAATAAAAAGGGCGTGAGAGAAGCTAATGAGGAATAAAAAGGGCGTGAGAGAAGCTAATGAGGAATAAAAAGGGCGTGAGATGCACGCACGGGTGATGCTCTGGGTTGATTTTGCTTTTGCGTGTCGGTCGATTCTTCTTCATTATTATTAGGTTTAGGAATGTAACAATTGTTGTTACTGTTGTTACTGGTTCTGTTACTATTACAACTACTACAAAATAGTAATAATAATAATAATAATAATAATAATAATAATAATAATAATAATAATAATAATAATAATAATAATAATAATAATATAATAATAATAATAATAATAATAATAATAATAATAATAATAATAATAATAATAATAATAATAATAATAATAATATACTGCAAATATGAATTTTGCTAGAGACTAAACATTCTAAGCTACAAGAATACCAAAAGGAAAATTTCTTGTTGAATATATACTATTCTATTTTTTTAAGTGCTCTCACCACCTTTATTATGCGTTTGGATTCTCCTGGTCCATTTCCTGGACCAATATTTAAATTTACCTATACAGGGTGTCCAAAAATTATCTGCACAACTACCAATATTTAAATTTACCTATACAGGGTGTCCAAAAATTATCTGCATAACTACCAATATTTAAATTTACATATACAGGGTGTCCAAAAATTATCTGTACAACTACCAATATTTAAATTTACATATACAGGGTGTCCAAAAATTATCTGCACAACTACCAACATTTAAATTTACATATACAGGGTGTCCAAAAATTATCTGCACAACTACCAACATTTAAATTTACATATACAGGGTGTCCAAAAAATTATCTGTACAACCTCTGTTATTACTAGTCGGTTATTGTGTAAAAATTCCCATGTGGAGCCATTTTACAGAGACTTTTTTTTTCTGAATAAAATATTTTGTTTGTTTGTACCAAATATATTTGTTTGCACCAACGCTCTATACCAAGCTTTAGCAACTTTCTTCTTTTCCAGATAATCCAATATGAATTCACAAGAGAAAGTGCAGAGTGTTGAATGGATTCTTGAAACCAAATCAGACTCAAAAGTTCTACGATGGTTTAGTTCTAATTAAAACAGAATTCCTCCATCAAGAACAACCATACGTGTTTGACACAAGAAGTGGAGGTGTAGTGCACTGACTGCTAGATCTCCCAATATCACATCCCATGATTTCGTTCATTTGATGGGGAGTTCTTTGTAATTAGTCCTAAATCGTCGTTGGATTAGTGTACCTGATTTGGTTTAAATAAACTATTCAAGACACCGAGTTTTCTCTTGTGCATTTATTATGGATTATCTAAAAAGAAGAAAATTCTCTTAACTTGGTACAAACAGTTAGTGCAAAAAAGAAAATAAATAAAAAATAATAACAAGCAAACAAAAAAAAAAAAACAGCAGGCAGACTTGGTAAAAACTTAATTTTCTTTTCAGAAGTTTCTCTAAACTGGCACAACACGGGATTTTTTGCCCTTTGTGGCTGATTCTTGGTAAAAGATAGAAATTGTACAGATAATTTTCGGACATCCTGCACGTATATTTCTGAATATAGACTGGCTGTAGTCCCCTTTGTATTGGATGGCTGAGTCAAGGCACACATCCATTCACAAGAAGGCAATTCAATCCATTCATCCATCTTAACCTCTTGGAAATATAGGGTCACTGTTACCTCCACCGCTACATTTTTAAGGTCATCCACAGAGTAAATGAGCAAGGATCTTTTGCCGTAAAACGCAACAAACTTAGTGTCTTTACTCCCCCTACGTGACCTCATGGCAACCCTCCGCTGCAGCCAGTCCATAAATACGTGGTATGCCAGTGCAGTGATAAGGAGTGCAGGAGACTTGGATGACTGGAGAGAGTGTGAATAGGGGACGCGGTCCAAAGGTCTTTGCCCGTACCTTTTCAGTGCTGTAAACTGGAACGGTTGGATGTGGGAGAAGGTCCTCAAGAGCTGAAACGCTAGAAACTAGCTACGGGTGTCGAGTCCAACGGCAAGAGATTTTTGTCCACTTAGTCTATGGGTGACCTAAGCAGTGTGTTGGGGAGGGAGATTCTAGTGACCCTATATCCCTAAGGGGCTAATGTGCTCTAGATGGGTTACTGGAATTTCTGGTGAATAGGTGTGCTTTGACTCGGCCATCCCCGTTACAAAGAAGATTACGGCCATTTCACATGTGTGTAAATACTTTTACTTAATATAACACACACACACACTCACACACACACACACACACACACACACACACACACACACACACACACACACACACACACACACACACACACACACACACACACACACACACACACACACACAGAAAAATCTGCATAATGTGCTTGACATCACGGTAATGATAATGCTGTGATGATTTATAGTGATGAGATGAAACCTAGTTGATGTTGTCGCTTCCAGTTAATGATTACTGCTTTTGTTGTTGCTCGTAAGGCAGCAGCAGCATGAACAAAAGAATAAAACTTACTACTACTACTACTACTACTACTACTACTACTACTACTACTACTACTACTACTACTAATAATAATAATAATAATAATAATAATAATAATAATAATAATAATAACGTAGCAGTAGTAGTAGTAGTAATTTATGCAATTTGTTATGGAGCAATTGTTGCCAATAGTGGCGTGCCACTTCCACATAGCAGATAACAGACGCTACTAATATCCCTTCTGCATCCTGGAACGACTTACATTTTATTTTAGCCTAAACTGAGCACGAGAAGTAAACATGATGAAAAATTAAGAGAGATATAAATGAATAAATAAATAAGCTGAAAATAAGAAAATAAGTAGAGTAGTGACTATATAAAAATGAATGTAGGAATCAATAAAATGATAAATAACAAAGTGAATTAGACAAGTTTACACACACACACACACACACACACACACACACACACACACACACACACACACACACACACAACACACACATACATATATATATATATATATATATATATATATATATATATATATATATGTGTGTGTGTGTGTGTGTGTGTGTGTGTGTGTGTGTGTGTGTGTGTGTGTGTGTGTGTGTGTGTGTGTGTGTGTGTGTGTGTGTGTGTGTGTGTGTGTGTGTGTGTGTGTGTGTGTGTGTGTGTGTGTGTGTGTGTGCATATAAATAAATTGATAAATAAATAAATCATAAGCAAGCCAGAGGGTTACAACAGCA
>JAXCGZ010000709.1:0-2500 GCA_037179515.1 Halocaridina rubra
ACATCTTTCACCTCCTTACCATTGTCATTATTATTATTGTTATTATTATTATTATTATTATTATTATTATGCAACATGCCTACTGGCACACACGAGGCAGCTCCATTTTTGAATGGTATTTTCAGCATGTCTAACCTATTCCATTCTACTCTACTTATTTATTCTGTTTTTCTTTTTATGATTTTTCTAATAATCACTAACCTATTCATACCCACCCTACCTCTGTCATATGTCTATCTAATCTACATTTGAAGGTGTCTAAGGTATTGGCATTTACTATCCTACTAGGAAGCCTGTTCCATGCATCAGCTACTCTATTACGAAACCAATTTTTACCAATTTCCCTTCTGAACCTAAATTTATCAAGCTTAAATCCATTATTACGAGTTCTGGCTTGATCATGAATTTTTAAAACTTTATTAATATCTCCCTTGTTAATCCCTTTAAACCATTTATACATTTCAATCATATCCCCCCTAACTCTTCGCCTCTCTAGAGAATGTAGATTAAGTTTTTTAATCTGCATGCTAACAGTTTGTGCCTACTCATATATATATATATATATATATATATATATATATATATATATATATACATACACACACACATATATATATATATATATATATATATATATATATATATATATATATATATATATATATATACATATATATATATATATATATATATATATATATATATATATATATATATATATATATATATATATATGCATATATATATATATATATATATATATATATATATATATATATATATATATATATATATATATATATATATATATATATATGTATATATATATATATATATATATATATATATATATATATATATATATATATATATATATATATATATATATATATATGTATATATATATATATATATATATATATATATATATATATATATATATATATATATATATATATATATATGGGGCGGGCACAATATCAAAGAATAGCCTCACCGTATTCCCTGCGTGTCGTAAAAGGCGACTAAAAGTGGACGGGGCGGGGGGACTAGGAACCCCCCCCCTTGTATCAACCTCCTGCGAGACGTCAAAGAAGAAGGGGAGTTTTCCTTTCTTGATATCGGCTACCCCCCAATTAAAGGGGGAAACAGCCAAGGTATATGTTTGTATGTGTATTATTATCATCATCATCATCATGATAGCGTAGTGTTTAGAGCATTCTGCTTGAGAAGTAACAGACCCACGATTAAGGCCACAGAGGGGCGTTAGAAAGGACAGCAGCCTTAATTCTCCAGCTCCAACTTGTGTCTACTCCCTAAAGGAGGATAAAAAAATAACATAAGACGACATAAAAACCCGAGAACAAACAACAAAAATCGTATTATCATTAAGCAGGAAATCGAATTTCCTAATAATTTCGAAATTACTTTCATAACCAATTGTTATACATGTTCATAAGATTTAACCAGCCCTTAAGCAAGACTTATACAACGTAACAGACGAGACTAAATAAATATGCTGTAGAGCTTATTCATGCCTGCCTACCTGCCTGCCTACCTACCAATCTACACACACACACACACACACACACACACTGCACTCAATGGCTAGAATAGGTGGAAATGTTTTGGAATGGATAAAAACTTACTTAGAAGGAAGGGAACAGAGGGTTAGAGTAAGACACTCAGTGTCTGAATGGAGAAGAGTTAGTAGTGGAGTTCCACAGGGTTCAGTTTTAGGGCCACTTTTGTTCCTTGTATATGTAAATGACCTACCAGAGTCTGTAAATTCATTCATGAATATGTTTGCAGATGATGCAAAGATTGTGAAGAAAGTAAAAAACGAGAACAATGGTAGAGAACTTCAGGAGGATCTAAATAATCTGCATGAGTGGTCAGAAAAGTGGCTAATGAAATTCAATACTTCAAAATGTAAGGTAATGAGAATGGGTACAAGTGCAAGAAGGCCCAAGCTTGACTACTCGGTGGCTGGAGTACAACTTCAAGAGACAGAAAATGAGAGAGACCTAGGAGTAAACATACTGGCAGATTTGTCTCCAGAAATACATATAAATGGCATAGTAAGGGCAGCATATGCATTCTTATCAAATGTAAGGGTAGCCTTCAGGCACATGGACAAGGAAATGTTCAGAAATATTTATGTAACCTATGTGAGGCCAAAACTGGAATATGCAGCCCCCTTTTGGAATCCGCACTTGAAAAAGCACATAGCTAAGCTTGAAAAAGTTCAAAGACATGCCACGAAACTGGTGCCAGAAATACGCAATCTCAGTTATGATGAGAGGCTGAGGGAATTAGACTTACCATCACTCGAAGCTAGAAGAGCAAGGGGGGATATGGTGACAGTCTTTAAATTCCTTCATGGTTATGATAGAGTGGATAGGGATCGATATTTCGATATGGCTGGCTCTAGAACTAGAGGTCATAGTTTGAAGCTTCGTAAGAAAACTTCTTTGCAGGATGTAAGGAAATATTTTTT
>JAXCGZ010000709.1:7500-12500 GCA_037179515.1 Halocaridina rubra
CTCTCTCTCTCTCTCTCTCTCTCTTTCTCATTCATCCTTCTAACAGCCCATCTCAGGTTTTACCACTAGATTCTCTTTTTTCAGGAAGAAAATATTTCTTTCTCTCTCTCTCTCTCTTTCTCTCTCCCTCATTCATCTCAGGTGTTACCACTAGATTCTCTTTTTTCAGGAAGAAAATCTCTCTCTCTCTCTCTCTCTCTCTCTCTCTCTCTCTTTCTCATTCATCCTTCTAACAGCCCATCTCAGGTTTTACCACTAGATTCTCTTTTTTCAGGAAGAAAATCTCTCTCTCTCTCTCATTCATCCTTCTAACAGCCCATCTGAGGTGTTACCACTAGATTCTCTTTTTTCAGGAAGAAAATCTCTCTCTCTCTCTCTCTCTCTCTCTCTCGTCGAGCTCCACCTACTGTGAACTGAATGCCATCTTGGATGCCGTGACTCTCCTTGTTCGACGACGAGTGAATGGGGTAATAATTTGTGACTCCCAATCGGCCCTACAAGCCCTATCTGTGGCCGTGCTGTGGGAGATATACTATGTCGCCTCGCAGCCGCTCGGGATGCTTCTCTTGTTGTGTCATTTGTGTGGACTCCATCCCACATTGGGCTGACTGGCAACGACACAGCGGATCGTCTTGCCAAGGCGGCCTGTATGCTGGATGGGCATGCTGTGGACGCTGAGCCCTCCCTCCGATGCCTACGTAACATCATCTACTCAGCTGGGTTTGCCATGACGGTCCAGCGCAGGGACACTGAGAGGGCCAACAGTGTGTCCATACAGCACCATGATCACTTCCTTCACAGTCGCTACAAGTATCGCAGACGCGGGTTAATGGTGCGGAAAAACAATGTAGTTAGTGCTCGGCTCAGAATGGGGTATCGGCCTTTATGGCAGGTCTCCCAGACTCTAGATATGCCACAGTACACCTCCTGTACATTATGCGACCGAACTAATGCTAACACTCTTGACCACTATTGTCTTCAGTGCCCCACAGTGAGAGATGTTTTACCACGAGGTCAGAACTTAATACAGATCTGCTCATTTTTACTTAATGATGACAACCTTGATGTTATTCTTGCTCGTTTTCCTCACTTTGGTGGCCATTAATTATATTGAATTCTACATATATTTTCTGTATGTTGCTATATAATTCTGTTTGTGCATTCTGCGTTTCTCTGAGCTTTACTTTTGCATATAATGTACTCTGTGCTGCCATTCTGTGAGTTGTGTGTTAGTATGCAGCAATGTTTTATCAATATGTACACCTCCCTGTAAACCATGTTCAATTCTTGGTTTTATATCCATTTGAAGCATTATTTGTATGAACTCATGTAATGTCTGACGCCTTGGCGCAATAAATTAATAAAATAAATAAAATAACTCTCTCTCTCTCTCTCTCTCTCTCTCTTTCTCATTCATCCTTCTAACAGCCCATCTCAGGTTTTACCACTAGATTCTCTTTTTTCAGGAAGAAAATATTTCTCTCTCTCTCTCTCTCTCTCTCTCTCTCTCTCTCTCTCTCTCTCTCTCTCTCTCTCTCCCTCATTCATCCCTCTAACAGCAGCCCATCTCAGGTGTTACCACTAGATTCTCTTTTTTCAGGAAGAAAACCCCCCTCTCTCCTCTCTCTCTCTCTCTCTCTCTCTCTCTCTCCTCTTGCCTCGTATGGCAGTGAGAGGAGGTTCCAAACATACAATAAAGGTCACAGAATACACTCTTAAAATATCAAAGATTTCTCGAATAATTTCTACCAAGTCACTATAAATATATCACGACTTTCCAAAACTTAAAAATTAAGAAATAAAGATATAATATGTCTATAAAATTATCTTAGATACTTTTAGTAAGTGATTCTACCTGATTTCATCCATATTTTAATTTATAAATGTGGTATTTTATATTTAAGTAGAACATAAGCAACATATGGTTTCATATCGAATAGAGAGGACCGTCCAGTTCCCACTGGATGATGGTGACGTCGGTGGATGGAGGATAGTGGTGGAGGTGGTGATAGGGGTGGTGATGGGGTTGGAGACAGTGATGGGGGGCGTAACTTAGAGCTTTCACCATCTTCCAAGGTTAGTGAGCATGAGGGAGTTGACAGGGGTGGGGGTGGTTGTGGTGGGGGTGGTGAGGTTGGGGAGAATTTGGAATGTAGAAGAGAAGAAAAATAAAGAGTTGAGGGAGAGGTGGAGGAGGGAGAAGAAGACAGATGATATATAGAGGAGAAGAAGTCGATAAAATAGAGAAAGAAAGAATAGAGACTAGAAAAGGTGAAAAGTGGAAGTAAGAAAAGCGGAGGAAAGAGAAGAGTGGAAAATGAAAATAAGAGGAAAGGAGAATAAAGAATAGAGGCAGATAAAAGAGGATGAAGAAAGAATAAACAGAAAGGGACGAGAACAAGACTAGAAGAAAATAGAGTAAAATTGAGAGAAAATGAAAGTAACAAGAGTAAATAAAAGAAAAATGTGAAAATTTACTCAACAAAGAGAAGAAATTATTGATATTCAAGACATATGGTCATAAATTATCAGAAAGAGAAACTGCAAAATACCAAAATAAGTGACAGAAAAAGAAGAAGAAGAAGAAGAAGAAGAAGAAGAAGAAGAAGAAGAAGAAGAAGAAGAAGAAGAAGAAGAAGATTTAACGATAAATTTCACACTAGAGCTCTCCCATTTTTACTCCCTCGAAAGTTAAGCAACAGACTTGCGGTTGGAAACGATGAACTGCTCTGTGTTGTGAGAAACATTATTATTATTATTATCATTATTATTATTAGTAGTAGTAGTAGTAGTAGTAGTAGTAGTAATAGTAGCAGCAGCAGCAGCAGCAACAGTGGTAGTAGTAGTAGTATATTTATCACTGTCGTTTTTATTATTATTATTATTATTATTATTATTATTATTATTATTATTATTATTATTATTATTTCTGACATCACGCTATCTTATGAAATCTGGTAGCCCTGTTCTCAAGGTCTCCGCCACAGATCCATTTGTTATTTAAACAAACAGTGCTGTGGAACTTATCACACAGATAATATTAGATTGGCGCAAGAGGAGAAGAGCTGTTATAAACATCGACCCTGCGTATTGGTGGGAAAATATGCACATACAATGAGGAAAAGACAAATTATAAGCAATAATTGCATGTAAAAATCTATAAAAAAACAAACAAATATACAAATGTTTATATGCACAAGAACTGTCGAAAATATAGAACACATTTATAATTGGAAAATTGGAAAAAATTATTATAATTGCAAGTGAAAATTCAGATGGAATTAGATATATACAACATATTTAAGAAAGACATTGCAATATATGATTATATGCATACATACATATACATTTATAAATACACACACACACACACACACACACACACACACACACACATATATATATATATATATATATATATATATATATATATATATATATATATATATATATATATATATATATATAGTAAGGAAGCCCATCAGTGAAACATAACTTATAAAACAATGCTATATTTCGGATCATAACTGGATCCCTTCTCAAGGTGCTTGAGAAGGGATCCAGTTAGGATCCGAAATATAGCATTGTTTTATGTTTTGTTTCACTGATGAGCTTCCTTACTATTTAGTGCTGTATACTAACAGTTTATACTTATATATATATATATATATATATATATATATATATATATATATATATATATATATATATATATATATATAGTTAGTTAATTCCGGTTTTACGTCACGGACTCCCTTTTCTACCAAGGGCTAGGACGGTTGCCTTCTTGCGAAGGACTTGCTTTGGCAGATGTAATCGTTACCCTGAGTGCATGGCCTTGCTAACCTCAGACCGTGACGGGGCGCAAACCCTCGACCTGACACCTCAAAGTCGCGGAGGCTACCGCTTGAGCCACGGTGACTCAAGCGGTATATATATATTTCTTCTTATTCTTCCACTACACACACACACACACACAGGAGGGTGGCTGAGTCAAAGACAGTACTTTGACTTTTTGTAGGAATTAAATACAGAGGAAGGGATTCCCAGCCCCCTCGCTCTGCCCCATTTAGTCGACTTTTACGACACGCAGGGGAACACAGAGGAAGTATTCTTACCCCCTCCCTCAGGGGGTTTATATATATATATATATATATATATATATATATATATATATATATATATATATATATATATAAATATTTTTCTTATATATGTAAATAATAATAATAATAACTGGATCACAATGATATTACTACATACTTCCTGAAATAATGAATCTCCACTTGGCACACAATTAATAAATTAAGTGTTGCATCTGGTCAAAATTACAATATAATTACATTATTACATTATTGAGCTTGTTAAGAAACAACACACGTGGTTTGATGTCATATATAATGTCTAATTGCATCTTTCTTTTTATTTAGAATTTTGTCAGAGTGTCTCCTGATGCCGCGAGTATCCATGCAGTATGCCTTAAGTTATAGCACAAAAAACTAGTTAATTTAGAATTATTCGTGATATTTTTTACCATTTTATATGTCAGAATTAGCCCCCATTCGAATGGGGTGGACACAATTTTCAGCTCGGATATGAAGGTTAGGATGACCTTCCTAACGTCCCTCGGCGTAATTGAACTCTCGAATAGCAAGCTCGACACTTCCCTATTTGCAAGCTGTACCACACAGCTACGATGCTCACAATTTTCTCATTTTATATCGTATATAAAAATTATGTAATAGACTTAATCCCCCTTTTTAAAGGGCATGGCTGAGTTAGAGAGCACAGTTATTTACCATAAAGCCAATTCAACCCATCTCATCTCTCTTAGCTGGTTTAATCCCAGCTTAAACACTGAGCAGGTGCGGGAAAATCCCATGGCCCAACCTATTCATTTCGTTAAACAAGAGATTTCTGCAAGATGGTGTTTCTTGTTTATGATATATCTTGAGTTACATAAATGCAAAAATGTATGAGTACAATTCTTTACCAAGGGA
>JAXCGZ010000709.1:17500-20000 GCA_037179515.1 Halocaridina rubra
ATTAATTTTTATATGAACTGATATCATGAATAAGACAGAAATTTATCTCAAACTTTTTGTAACTTTTTTTTTTTAATATGTACTGCATTTTTGCGAACAATATTTGTAATAGACAATAATTATATTTTTCTGTTTGTATCTGTTTAGCTATATATTTATATACTCTCAATCATTATCTGAACTAGACAGATACTGTCTGTTTCCTTGCACTGATGTGCTGATTGGACAGGCATTATCTTCGCATTATGTACAATATTCATAATTCTGTCTCTATAATATTCATGATAACTTAACGTAAGTATAAATAACAGATAGTAACTCATGAAATGTATATGTGCTTCAAGATAAAAGTATACTCTCTCTCTCTCTCTCTCTCTCTCTCTCTCTATATATATATATATATATATATATATATATATATATATATATATATATATATATATATATATATATATATATATATATATAGAGAGAGAGAGAGAGAGAGAGAGAGAGAGAGAGAGAGAGAGAGAGAGAGAGAGAGAGAGAGAGAGAGAGAGAGAATAAAATTCTTCAGTTTTATTCTTTTATTAAACTGGCATTGTGCTTTGACACCAGTGATGTTTTTCTTTTGTTTTTCGTCTTATTATCATAATTTCCACCTTTTTTAGTTTAATTTTTGCTTTGTTCATTTCTTTGTTTACTTAGTTATTCCTTGTTTTCCATTTGTATAAGTTCTATTCACAAAGAAATACATGTGTCTTCAAGATCAAGAGAAACTTAAAGCCATTAATAAACAATAAGATTATATTTTTTGTTTATTTGTAAAATGCTTAAGTGAAATGCTCCATTTTATTACGTGTTTTTTTTTTTTTTGACCCCATCCACCATCGCCTCACCTTCACACTCAATGTCACATTCCCACACTATAAACACCTTTCACTTTCACTTCTCTCTTGTCACATCTTCACAAAACACACACACGCACAAACACTCACACAAAGAATATATAAGAATAATGTGTAAACAATGAAATTCTTGGTAGAAGGATGTCAAAGAAACATAAACAAAACTTTCTATAAAAATTTATTTATTTCGTCTTGGCCTTAAATCTAAGTTTTTTCCTTCATATAAATAAATAATAGATAAAAAGACAATATGTACATAGATTTCAAATATAAATAATAATGCTTATATACAAAACTAATGTGGTAAAAAATAAGTTAATGAAGACAAGTAAAGAGATAGAATGAGACAGAAGGACAACCACCGATAAAAAAAAAGAGAAAACTTTATAACCAGGTCCCAACACCGGCCTGTTATGTACAAATGTACAAAATAAATTCAGCCATGGTGCACACAAAATAGTTGGCTATTATTACTTATCACAAATTAATAGTAGTATATATTTTTTTAAATATCTTAATTGATATTTTATATTTTCGGAGGGGGAGGGGGTCCTCTTCAAACAAAAATTCATATAGCTTTTTTTCAGAGTAATGCGTTTTTTTTGGTAATCCATTTTTCAGAAAATAGAAAAATAGGTATAAAAAGTAGAGATTAATATAATGATTTAAACTCATTATAAACGTGTTTTGTAGCAGAAAAAGCACTGAGCCCTTCAATTGAGAAACAGCAGATGAGACAAAGAAAAAATAATATACATGAGAGGTATTACAAGACTATAAAGTGCACTCAGTAAAAAAAAATATCTTTATACATTTTCATTACTTTAGAAGGCACGTCAATTTTATTTCAACCCTTGATTACAGAAAAGTGCACATTCAAAATCGCACACGTGCACTTCTTTTTATTATTTTGTGAGGAGGAAAAATGTGAGAACATCAGTACATTAATGAATGTCCAATGGAAAGACTTGAGAAGTACATGTGCTAAAGGCATGTACGAGATATATGGGTGTGTACTGCAAGAGGAAGTTACAACACCCAAAGATTTTTTTTTTTTTTTTGTAGGTGATGGCAAAAGGGGCAGGGTGCGTCGTAGCCGGCAGTGTGCCCACTGAGTCACCCGGCAGAAGAAAAAGTGTTTCGAGGGCATCATCTCCTTCGTCGTCTCTTCGTCAAACAAGACTATCTGAAGGAGATCGCAATCCTCTTTCCATCACATGAGAAAACATTATTATCAATATTCACTTTAATAAATTAATATGAGACATAACTCTTTCTCCCCAGTGAGAGACATTGCACACTAATGTCTCCCCCACGTCGTGGGATTTGAATGTGGGGCAGCACCCGAGGGTGTGACAAGAGATTAACTAGAGGGCGCAGAAGAGGAGGTACTTCCTTCCAGACTGAGAGACACTCTTCGCCGGGCTTCTGCGCTAAATCCTTTAGAACCGTCAGGACCTTTGGGGAACCTCAGGACACCATCAGGGAGAGGAAGAGAGCCCTGTGACATTCGAGTGGGTCTAGTTGTAGGGGGCCTGGCACCACCTACAGGGGATGCGGCAGAGGCGGCGGATGCAGCAGCAGCGGCTAGGAGATGCCTCTGCACCCATGAT
>JAXCGZ010000709.1:25000-35000 GCA_037179515.1 Halocaridina rubra
ACAACAAAGGATTATTAGTCAGAATTAATTTCAACAGATTATAAGTATTCTGTTTTACTAATATGGGAGAAAAAAATTTAGAACTGGCTTTTTTCATTAAACGTCACTAAATTAGAAACTAGGACAGTCAAATATCTCCATCTATCTATTAGTCTGTCTATCTATATGCACACACACACACACACACACACACACACACACACACACACACACACACACACACACACACACATATATATATATATATATATATATATATATATATATATATATATATATATATATATACAAAAAATACATGCACATGCAAACGTGCTCATACTCACACACACACGCACATATTCTACACCACCCACATGTTCAGAGAATACGTAAAACACGTCTTTTGAGAATTCCCTTTTCAAAGAGGATTCTGACAATACTGACTTCGCAGCAAATATAATCTAAGGTCGAATATCTTTTACGCACGAAAATTCTCTATTCTAGAATGTACTTGAAATCTATTTCAATATATTTCTCTAAAATGCAAAAGCCACTGAAAATAGCTTTCTGAGTCGGTCTTTTCTCAGATTAATGATTCTAGGCGATGGGGGTACGAGCCAGTTCAACTCAATGCCTGGTCCATGATCGGATCAAGTTTAATTCTGCTTGTACCAAGCTCGGATCTATGGAGAAGTGACGTCAGAAGGGCCATTATTCAACTATAAACCTTAAAGAAATATGAGCCTATACTATACACTAAGATCCAAGAGACTGGTGAATATCAGCAACCCCATGTAAATATGGGGAAAATAGAAGATAAAGAATAAAAATGAGGTCTATCTATCCATCAAGATACTATTTTATATATATATATATATATATATATATATATATATATATATATATATATATATATATATATATATATATATATATATATATATATATATATATATAGAGAGAGAGAGAGAGAGAGAGAGAGAGAGAGAGAGAGAGAGAGAGAGAGAGAGAGAGAGAGAGAGAGAGAGAGATACAACGTTTGTAATTGATTAAACAAATTGATAAATGCCCATATAATACATCACCTCCTCTAGAGCACGGTCTCCGGGTCATAAAATGACACGAATCTTTCAACGAAATTATAAGACCTCGGGCATATTAGGTCAAGGGTCAAAGTTCAGCCTTGCAGTGTAGTCAGACTATAAATATTTGATCTTTCTAACGAAACAATCTATGTATACATTACATATGTGTATGTAAGGGCTAGGACGGTTGCCTTCTTGGGAAGGACTTGTTTTGGCAAATGTAATTGTTACCCTGAGTGTATGCCCTTACTAACCTCAGTCAGTGACTGGGCGCGAACCCTCGATCTGCCGCCACAGAGTCGCGTCCACGACTCTGTGGCGTCAGGTCGAGGGTTTGCCCCCCGTCACGGACTGAGGTTAGTAAGGGCATACACTTAGGGTAACGATTACATTTGCCAAAACAGATCCTTCGCAAGAAGGCAACCGTCCTAGCCCTTAGTAGAAAAGGGAGTTCGTGACGTAAAACCGTATCATTACATATGTGTAAGTACGAACATATGCAATTAACTGAATGTTCTTTAATATTGTATTTTCCTTATCTTCATAATCGGCAACTCATCCAATATACATATGGGATCGCTTTTTCTAACTAGCCTCGGAGATTAGTGTCGATTTTGGCTCAAACTTTTCACTGTCCGATATCCTTCCATGCCTATCAGGGCTTGGGACCGTCACTGAATTGAGATGATTACCTCCCTCAGAAGTTGCATTTTAAATACAAATTCCATTCATCTTTATCCGCGGCTTCATTTGGGTCGCTATTTCTCACTACCCTCTTATAATAATCGGTTTGACTTAATATTTATGAGGCAGGAAGCCCTTCTTCCTGGCACCATTCCTACGGTATTATCTTCTTTATTGGCAACTTTTCCCATTTTCATATGGTGCCGCTGTATCTCGCTACCCTCTCTAAGAACATTAGTTGGTTTTGGCTCAAAAGTTTTATGGCAAGACAGCGGCTGAATTTTGTTTATAAATTACACTTGCGCTCGTTAATGCTCACGGCCCTTCCTGACACCAATCCTCACTACCGCCAAGGACTGAGGGCCGGCACTGAGATGAGCTGGCTTGATCCCCCAGTAACTGAATCTTAATCATATATAAAACTTTTCCTTTTTTATGACTGTGACATCGGGACGAGAAAAAATTGCCCTTATCGGGCCTCGTTACCAAGAAAGCATAAAGCGCAAAGAGAGACAGATGGGGAGTGTTGTGACCTGTCAACTGTGAAGAGATAATAAGAGATGTCAATAGAGGCAATCCAGAAGAGGCAACTGTCGTTATTTTTAGGTCCATAATCAAACCTAACCTCACCACCTCAAACCCAGATTAAGTACTTAAAATTTACATCAAGTACCTTTTCTGCGAATGATCTTGTAAAATAACCTAATTTAACCTAACTTAACATCGTTTACGTTAGCTAAACCTGTCTTTAGCCTCAATCCTACATTACGCACCTTAAAATTACGTCAGGTGCCTAATATGGAATTGATCCAACAACGAATGGTGTCTACCTATCTCCCCCTATCACATATCTAACCTCATTTTACCTGCTCCCCCATCTCGAGATATACTAACCCCCCACTTTACCCACCTGCCCACCTAACCTTGAGTCAAGGTTGACGAGTAAGTGTTTCTACCTGTATTATGTGCGTGTCTTCATTTGTACGTGAGTTCATACGTACGTGTGGTGTGCATTTAAATGTACATTTTCATGCGCATATGTGTAAGTGCATTCAAATGTACGTGTAAGTGTTCCTACGTACACACGCACGTGTACATCCTCATACGGACATGTGTACATGGTCATACGCACATATGCACGTGTTCATATACTTTCGCTTACTTCCGACTACAGTAACTATGGCATGAGTAAAAAGAATGGATGAGAAGAGGGACACACCATCTCAACTACGAGACGGTCCCAATCAAGGATAAATAGCATGGGCTGCTGTCAGGAAGGAAATCCGGTCGCAAAATTCTAATAAAAAAAAAAACCAGCGTTAGTCTCCAAGAGGCTAGTGAAAGCAGCAACCCTATATGATCATAGGAAAAATCTGGCGATACAGACGTAAATATGGGAGCACGCAAGCTCGTTTAAGTGCCGGTCTAAAGCCCGGATCAACGGAGAGAGTTGTGTCAGGAAGAGCATCCGGCCGCTAAAAGCTGCCAAATCCCAAGCTAGTTTTCAACAGGCTAGTGGAAGCAGCGACTCCACATGAATATGGGAAAAGTATCGATAAATAAGGGGGAAAAGAGAGAGAGAGAGAGAGAGAGAGAGAGAGAGAGAGAGAGAGAGAGAGAGAGAGAGAGAGAGAGAGAGAGAGAGAGAGAGAGAGAGAGAGAGAGAGAGAGAGAATCTAATTTACTTCATCGGCAGCTTTTCCTTAAGTTCATTTGAGTCGTTGCCTCAATATAACTCCTTGGAGACTCGAGCTGCATTTCCCTCAATATTTTAAGGCCGGATACCGTTTCTTACACCATCTCTCTCCTTTTTTTCCTGACAAGTAGTAGTAGTAGTAGTAGTAGTAGTAGTAGCAGTAATAATACTACTAATAATAATAATTGTAGTAGTAGTAGTAGTAGTCTCATCATATTCATTATTAGTGGAATTGTTATTAGCATCTATAAATTCGTAACATTATGTACAACTTAAAATAATAAATAAGTGACATAATTTCGTCTTTGGAATATATTGATGGGCGAGGTTACTCTCATGTTATTTATGATTGGTTTGCGGTGATCTTTTGTCATATATTGACGGACTGAAGACTTATGAGCTAAACAATTCTAGAAATCACTGAGTTATGAGATCGAGAATTCTGTTTATGCAAGTTCAGCATTCTTGGAATTCTTGCATCATTATCATTGTTTTTGTTGTGGTTGTCATTATTATGGTTATAATAATAATAATAATAATAATAATAATAATAATAATAATAATAATAATAATAATAGTAATGATGAAGATGATGATGACGATAATAATATTAATACTACTACTACTACTACTAATAATAATAATAATAAAAATAACAGAAGAAGAAGAAGAAAGCGAAAAGTTCATCTGTTTAAGCCAATAACACTTGCGAAAACAGCACATGAACAAGATAACAGAAGTGTGCACGTGCTTTTGTGTGTGTGTGTGTGAGTGTGCGCGCGTTTGTGTGTGTGTGTGTGTGTGTGTGTGTATGTGTGTGTGTATGTGTGTGTGCGCGTGTTTGTAAAAACAATAACTTAACAATATAACACTGTCATCAATACGTGAGGTTCTGTGGCTATCATCACTGTCTCCGTCTCAATGATGAATGTCTTCTTTACAATGTGAGAAATTTCAGACTTTTCAAATATTCAACAATGGAATTTCCATTATTTCTTTATTTGTAACCCGAAGACCACGCAAAATCCTTATCTATAAGACTCGTTATCTCTTATCTGTATCTGTGCATGCATAAACTCAACCTAACCTAATGTAGCTTAACTTAAGGTATGAATGATCTCAGATGCCACAGTATTTTCCAACTGGCTTCAGAGAAATCAATATTAATATATCATCACATCCTTGTCAGATGACATGATGATGCCAAAATATTAAAAAAAAAATCTTTAAGATGCAAAAAGGATGGGTTAAACATAAATATACGTGCAAATAGATAAGATGTGAAAGACTAGCTAAATGAAAGAGACACTCTATTTCTGAGGGCTCGTTGAAGCTAAGGCCGCTTTCACACCAAAATGGCAAGTCGCACGTGACATGCCACGTGGCACGCCAGTTGAAAACGAACATCCGGAAATATATGAAACCTTTCACACAGAAGTAGAGTGACACGTCCCATGTGTCACGCCACTTTTGTGTGAAAGGTTTCATATATTTCTAGATGTTCGATTTCAACTGGCGTGCCACGTGGCATGCCACGTGCGACGTACCACTTTGGTGTGAAAGCGGCCTAAGTGATAAGAGAAGGATAGGTCTCACTAGCCACCTGTATAAGCTCACTGTACGAGTATAAACTATCTACCAATGCACAGTGGATTCCTAATTTCACAGCAACAACCATGACTTCACCAAGTTAAGATTTGAACAATATAGTCACCAAAACGAATTTGAACTCTAATTCACGACAATTGGAGCGCCGTATATAACCAGCACCAATTAGGCAAAAATGTCTTGGAGAGGATAAAAATCTGTTTAGAAGCAAGAGAGCAAAGGTTCGTGACTGTAAGACATACAACGTCAAATTGGAGGATGATTAGCAGTGGAGTTCCACAGGACTTTGTTTTAGAGCCACTTCTGTTACTGACATATCATGGTGGAAGTGTCTAGGAGATGATAAAAATATATTTAGATGCAAGCAGACAGTCACAGAACAAGACAAGCGATGTCAGACAGTAAGAGGGTTAGTAGTGGGGCTACACAGGGATTTGTTTTAGGGCCAATTCAGTTCCTTACATAGGTGTATGTTCTACAAGACACTGGGAAATTTTTTTTAGAAGAAAATGAATGTCATATCAATTAATATTTAATATAGAAAATGTCTGTTTCAGCAATAAATATACACACACACGTACAACAAATTTACTATAATATGCTTGATGACTGAGAAATACACATCCACGTAGATTAATAAAAACATAAAATGCAAAAGGCATAAACAAAAAAAGGTGATAAGAAAAAAAGAGCAAAGAAAGAATATGAACTACACCAAAACAACGAAGACGAAAGAAAATGACAAATAAACAAACACAATAAGAAAAAAAGAGATAATAAAATAAAACATTCTTTCTTTCCTTGACAGAGGTGATCAACCGACCCCCCAGTCAACAAGAACAAAAACTGCCATCGTGGGAGGGGAGGACAAGCTGAACTTGAAATTTCAACTATTTGTAGTGAAAAGAAAACAATAGCCGAAGAAAGTTTTCGTGAAACTCCCCTGGCAAGGCCAGGCACCTCATCTGACCTTAATATGGACAGGAAATAATCCTTGGCACTCCAAAAAAAGACGAAAAGGGGAAGTTGTTTTTTTCTCAGTGCCAAGAGAGTCTTGTGAACTTCAAATCTGTAGAATCACCGAGATTCCATTATGACCAAAAGGGGAAACTCTCCTTACTTTTTTCCCTCAGTGTCAAGATAGCCTGTGATATTTCAGTGCCATGAGAGCCTGATTACCTTCAACTTTGTAGAAAGAATAACTGGCACTCGGGAAAGACAAAAAGGGAAAGTTTTTGGATTTGCTTAAAGTTATCAGTGCCAATATAAACTAGTTAACTTCAGTTCCGTAGAAAGAATAAATGGGGCTCCAAAAACAAATATTTTTTTAATTCCTTAG
This sequence comes from Halocaridina rubra, assembly GCA_037179515.1. Lineage (NCBI taxonomy): Eukaryota > Metazoa > Arthropoda > Malacostraca > Decapoda > Atyidae > Halocaridina > Halocaridina rubra. Next base: position 31,395 of record JAXCGZ010000709.1, read on the forward strand.
TGCCTATGTTGACACAATATATATATATATATATATATATATATATATATATATATATATATATATATATATATATATATATATATATATATATATAGAGAGAGAGAGAGAGAGAGAGAGAGAGAGAGAGAGAGAGAGAGACAGAAATGCACCCGTAGATTAAAAAAAAACGCGTAAAGAACCTTAGGAGAAACAAAGAGAAAATAACCCAAGTAAGGAACAAGAAGAGAAAGAGAAAAACAATAAAGAACGGGAAGGGGAAAATCAATAATGAACCATCTAAGAAACAGACGAAGGTATGGAACAAGAAAAGAAAAAAAAACATTCAGGAACCCAATGAAAATAAAAAAAAAAATAAAAAAGTAAAGAATCCAAAGGAAAAGAGAAATAGGAACCGGAAGAGAAAGAAAAAAAAAACTGAAAATCTTTGGGAAAAAAACAGAAAAAAACAGTAAAAACCTCGAAGACAAAATTAAAAACACGGCGAGGGAACCAAAGAAGATAATGAAAAATAGAAATTGAAGATAAAAAAAATTTAATAATGGAAGAAAAGATTAAAAATAAACAGAGATAAGAAGAAAGAGAAAATCGAATAAAAGAAAAAAATATGTATGTAATAATATAAGAAAAAATATGTATGTAATAATATAAGAAAAAATATGTATGTAATAATATAAGAAAAAAAAACTAAAAAGATATAAAAAAAACTCATATAAAACGCGATGAAAAAAAAAATATAAATCTGACAAAATAACATATCAGTAGAAAATATAATACAGTAATTTACAGTATATTAGAAAATATATATATATATATATAAAAATCTGAAAACAAAATGCGAACACAAACACATACATACATACACACACACGCACACACACAGATAGATAGATAGATAGATAGATAGATAGATAGATAGAGAGAGAGAGAGAGAGAGAGAGAGAGAGAGAGAGAGAGAGAGAGAGAGAGATATTGTTCCCTCTATATGATCTACCTTGGGATGTCGATAACAGGAAGTGACCTTGCATTAATATGCTCTCTCTCTCTCTCTCTCTCTCTCTCTCTCTCTCTCTCTCTCTCTCTCTCTCTTGTGGCTTTATGTCATTAATTTATACATCTAGCAAGTCATCTCGCTAAAAAACAAAATTCTAAATTAACTATTTATGATTATCTATCTACCCATTATCTCACCTACACTGAAACGTCCAATCTGTCTTTAGCTTCTATCTATCTATTTATCTGTATATATATATATATATATATATATATATATATATATATATATATATATATATATATATATATATATATATATTAGGGTAGAAAACTATGAAGGAGGGATTCCTAGTCCCTCGTTCAGGGCCATTTACTCTAGTTGTAGGGTATTATGGTCCCCCCCCACAAAAGAGGAAAGACAAAAAAATCGCATAGTAAGAGAAAATGAAAGAATGAGCTATAGGAGGCAAAGAAGAAATTGAGAAAGACCTTTGGGAAGCAGAGGAGAAATTCAGATTAAGAGAGTGAAGTATAGGAGGCAGAGGAGAAATTTCAAAGATGAGAGAATGAACTATGGGAGGCAGAGGAGAAAAAGAGAGAAAAACTATAGGAGCCAAAAGAGATATTGAGAAAATGAGAGCATGAACTATGGGAGGCAGAGGAGAAAATGAGAATGAACTATGGGAGGCAGAGCAGAAATTTATAAAATGAGAGAATGAACTAAGGCAGGCAGAGGAAAAATTGAGTAAATGAGAGCATGAACTATAGGAGGTAGAGGAGAAAATGAGAAAAGAGAATTAATTATAGGATGCAGAGGAGAAACTGGGAAAATAACAGAATGAACTACTGGAAGCAGAAAGAAAATGAGAGAAAGAACTATGGGAGGCAGAGAAAAAAATTAAGAAAATGAGAGAATGAACTAAGAGAGGCAGAGGAGAAATTGAGATAATGAGAAAATGAACTATGAGAGGCAGAGAAGGAATTGAGAAAAGAGAATGAACTATACGAGGCAGAGGAGAAATTAAAAAATAAATGAGAGAATGAACTATGGGAGGCAGAGGAGAAATTTAGAAAATTAGAGAACGAACTAATCGGGGCAGAAGAGAAATTGAGATAAGAGAACTAACTATGGAAGGCAGAGGAGAAAATGAGAAGAGAGAATGCACTATAGGATGTAGAGAAGAAACTGGGAAAATGACAGAATGAACTACTTGAAGCAGAGAAAATTGAGAAAATGAGAGAATGAACTATGGGAGGCAGAGAAGAAATTAAGAAAAAGAGAGAATGAACTAAGAAAGGCAGAGGAGAAATTGAGATAATGAGAAGATGAACTATGAGAGGCAAGGAGTTGAGAAAAGAGAATGAACTATACGAGACAGAGGAGAAATTTAAAAAAAATGAGAGAATGAACTATGGGAGGCAGAGGAGAAATTGAGAGAATGAACTAAGGGAGGCAGAAGAGGAATTAAGAAAAAGATAGAATGAACTATAGGAGGCAGAGGAGGAATTGAGAAGAGAGAATGAACTATAGGATGCAGAGGAGAAACTGGGAAAATGACAGAATGAACTACGGGAAACAGAGGAGAAATTGAGAAAATGAGATAATGAACTAAGAGAGGCAGTGGAGAAATTTAGAAAATAAGATAATGAACTATGGGAGGCAGAGAAGAAATTGTAAAGTAAACATAATTTCTAATAATTCTTAATTATTTCATTTTTTTTCGGTCACGAGGTCATATCAGATTGAAACCGGCAGGGTGGTCACAATCGTAACAAACTGAACAGAGGAAATATTCGCCTGCAGGAAAGAAAATAAATTGTTTTATCAGTATCTTCCCACATCAAAACACACGAATATTTACCAAAAATTTTAATGGGTTTTTTACCCTATTTTTACCGTATCTTAACTTATTTTCCAAGAATTTTGTAAATTCTTATATCTTCATTTTATTTTCTTTGTACTTTTCATTACAGTGTGCATGTTCCTGTCCTCTCTCCAGACAAATTTATGTAGAAAATAAAATGAAAGTACTGACAGATATAAAGAGTGGCCGTCATGGCCGGGTGGTAGTACATACGACTTTGATTCGTCGGGTCGTATGTTCGAGACCACCACAGTCTGAGGATAGAAAAGGCATTTACTCATGGTAACGGACACACTGCCAAAATGTGTGTGTGTGTGTGTGTGTGTGAGCCCGCACGCGACTCTACTGTGATTACCCGAAACATCTATATACAAAGATAGTAGGAGACAGCTTTGCGTGTGTGTGTGTGTGTGTGTGTGTGTGTGTGTGCGCGTGTGTGTGTGTGTGTGTGTGTGTGTGTGTGCGCGCGCGAGCGAGCGACTCTACTGTGATCACCCAGAAACATCCATATACAAAGAGAGGGTAGTGGATAGCCTCATGTGCGTGTTTGTGCGTGTATGTGTGAGCGTGTGCACATACATAGGGTCATTAAGGCCAAGTATCAAGTAAAATTTCTAAATGTTTGTTCCAGATTGCGACAGATGGATCATTTTCTCGGTGTGGACCTTGAACAAACATTTCCATGTCCCAGTTATGCCCAATAACCCAATTCTACACACACACACACACACACACACACACACAC
>JAXCGZ010000709.1:37500-45753 GCA_037179515.1 Halocaridina rubra
GACCTATACTTAATTTTTAAAGGATGTGTTTCTGCGTGTGTGTATTTGTGTGCATGTGCATCTTTTGAGGAAAAATGGAATTAATGAACAATGTACATAAAGTACAAGGAAAAAAAAAGATTAATATTGCATTAATATATTACTGTGACCATGAAAATCATCAATATATAAATAAATCATTACTAATTTTGTTACGTGAATATAATGTGTGTGTGTGTGTGTGTGTGATTACCTACAATTAGGTAATCACACACACACACACACACACACACACACACACACACACACACACACACACACACATATATATATATATATATATATATATATATATATATATATATATATATATATATATATATATATATATATATATATATATATAAGCGCACACACATACACACTCATTCACTTTCTACCAATTACTTTTTAATTCCCCCATCCGTCATGGTCTACAGCAACCCTCCCTACCTGCAACCCACCTGCCAGAGGCAAGGTCACCCGGTAGTAGAAACCTTCTGTAGGTCATAATGGTGGAGGGGGGGGGAGAGGAAGGAAGGAAGAGAGTGAAGGATAGGGAGGAGAAGGAAGAATCAAGGAGACGGGGGAAATAAGGGAAGACTTGTTTTTATCGTTACTTCCTACTGACACCAGATATGGAAGAGGAAGAGGCAGTAGAGAAGAAGAAGAAGAAGAAGAAGAAGAAGAAGAAGAAGAAGAAGAAGAAACACATTACTAAATTATGTTCATTTTACTCCCACTTCCCAACAGTACTCATAGCTCGTTCTTACTTTTAATTCAAATTCTTGGTTTAAAGGTATCTACAATAAGAAAATAAATGTATTATCGAAACCTTACCAGGATTCGAACCTACAGCATACTGACAATTCACCAGTGCACTTAAGGGGTTACCAACTGTACCAATGACTGTCTTAAAAAGATGTAAGAAATCTTTCTCTTTTAAAACCTTCATTTGTTCAGTTGGTAATGCCTTATGCACAGTGATGGATTGTATATTTGGTGTAGGTTCGAGTCCTGGTCGTAGGTTCGAGTCCTGGTCAAGGGCAGTTATATTTTCATATATACACATGTTAATGTGTTTATTTAATGAGTGTAGATAACTGTAGAACAAAGATTTAAGGTAAATACGAAAATAATCCAAGAGTGGGGTTGGAAAGTAGGAGTAATATGAACAGAGATATTTAGTTGAGTGTACTTATTCCTTAGCTCTAGCAGCTAACACAGAGGCTTCCTCCCTCTTTAAAGACCTTCAGTGGTAGAGTCAGTAACGCCTTAAACATAATGATGAATTGCGTTTGTGTTTTGGGGTCGAATCTTGTCAGACTTAGCTTTCGAGAGCTAGACCACCAAAATTGAAAGGAAATTTACCTAAAACCATTCCTAGAGAAGATATATATATATATATATATATATATATATATATATATATATATATATATATATATATATATATATATATATATATATATATATATATTACATCTATGGGAGAAGTTCCCTCTATACACCTTCTTCAAAGGAGTAACTGAAAGCATACAATCTTGTGAACTTAGTAACTTATACAGTCCACTCGATGACCACTCACACACATGCACGTACATACATATATACATACATAAACTTGGCTATAGAAAGTGAGTTCAAGGAATTTCTTGTTGCTCGCATAAATACTGGGTCAGAGAGCATTATAATAACTGTTGTATACAACCCACCAAGGAACCAAAATAGGCTTGAAGTTTATGAGGAAAGTCATATAGGTACTATTGAAGTCATAAACTCAGTTGTTAACATGGCACGGGAAAAAAAATGTAGGATTTTGATTATGGGAGACTTTAATCATAAAGAGATAGATTGGATAAATCTTGACCCACAGAGTGGTGAGGACTCATTCGGGGCAAGATTCCTAGATTGCGTACAAGGGAATTTCCTACACCAACATTTAATGGAACCAACAAGGGCCAGGGGTGGGGATGAGCCATCACTACTTGATCTAGTGTTCACAGATAATGTGTTGGATATTGAAAAAATTGAGTATGAACCACCAATTGGAAAGAGTGACCACTGTGTGTTGTTGATGGAGTATATCATTGAAGATATTCTTCCTGAGAGTAGAGGCACTGAGGACATGAGGAGGAACTATCCGAAAGGAGATTACATCAAAATGAATGAGCTTTTTACAGTTATTGACTGGAGAACCTTATTTTACAACAAATCTGTACAAGAAAGGTATGACATCTTTTGTGAGAAATATGGAAAGATAGTAGATTGCTGCATACCTGTCACAAAAGTAGGTGTAATTCATGCCAGAGAGAAATGGTTCGATAATGGGTGTAAAAGAGCTAAGGAGTGGAGAGACAAATGCTGGAAAAGGTGTAGGAGGAGAAAAACATAAATGCCTGGCAAACCAACAAAAGAGCAAGAAATGACTACCTAAGTAAAAGGAGAGAGGCAGAGAGAGACTATGAGAGGGACATCACCAGGAAGGCTAAAGAAAATCCCAAGCTTTTCCACAGCTTTATCAGAGGAAAACTGAAGGTAAAAGAACAGGTTTTAAGGCTAAAGAGAGCGGATGGAAGCATCACTGAGACGGATGAAAAGATCTGCAAAGAACTGAACAAGGAGTTTCAGTCAGTATTTACAGTAGAAAATACCCCACCCCCTCAGATTGCAGTGATAGAAGCTCAAGGACCGGTATTAGAGAACATCAACCTTACAGCCACAGAGGTATGCAAAGCGCTGATGGATTTAGATGTTCATAAAGCTACAGGTCCTGATGACATATCCCCTCATGTGCTTAAAAAATGCGCAAACTCGATATCAGTGGCACTAAGTATCATATTTAAAAAGTCACTGGAGTCGGGGGAGATTCCAAGATGCTATAAACAAGCAAATGTGATACCTATCTTCAAAAAGGGAAGGAGGGATACGGCTCTGAACTATAGACCAGTTTCCTTGACCAGCATAGTTTGCAAACTTATGGAGAAACTACTAAGGAAACATATCTCTCTTCACTTGGAATCCTTCAACTTTTTGTCAGTGAGGCAACATGGCTTCAGAGAAGGTAGATCAACAGTAACAAACTTATTAGAATTTTATGATGAGGTAAGCCGAATCTTACAGGAAAGAGAGGGCTGGGCAGATTGCATATTCCTAGACTTCCAGAAAGCATTTGACACTGTTCCACATGGGAGACTTATTAGGAAGCTGCAATCAATGGATAGAATAGGTGGAAATGTTTTAGAATGGATAAAAACTTACTTAGAAGGAAGGGAACAGAGGGTTAGAGTGAGACACTCAGTGTCTGAATGGAGAAGAGTTAGTAGTGGAGTTCCACAGGGTTCAGTTTTAGGGCCACTTTTGTTCCTTGTATATGTAAATGACCTACCAGAGTCTGTAAATTCATTCATGAATATGTTTGCAGATGATGCAAAGATTGTGAAGCAAGTAAATAACGAGCACAATGGTAGAGAACTTCAGGAGGATCTAAATAATCTGCATGAGTGGTCGGAAAAGTGGCTAATGAAATTCAATACTTCAAAATGTAAGGTAATGAGAATGGGTACAAGTGCAAGAAGGCCCAAGCTTGACTACTCGGTGGCTGGAGTACAACTTCAAGAGACAGAAAATGAGAGAGATCTAGGAGTAAACATACTGGCAGATTTGTCTCCAGAAATACATATAAATGGCATAGTAAGGGCAGCATATGCATTCTTATCAAATGTAAGGGTAGCCTTCAGGCACATGGACAAGGAAATGTTCAGAAATATTTATGTAACCTATGTGAGGCCAAAACTCGAATATGCAGCCCCCTTTTGGAATCCGCACTTGAAAAAGCACATAGCTAAGCTTGAAAAAGTTCAAAGACATGCCAAGAAACTGGTGCCAGAAATACGCAATCTCAGTTATGATGAGAGGCTGAGGGAATTAGACTTACCATCACTCAAAGCTAGAAGAGTGAGGGGGGATATGGCGACAGTCTTTAAATTCCTTCATGGTTATGATAGAGTGGATAGGGATCGATATTTTGATATGGCTGGCTCTAGAACTAGAGGTCATAGATTGAAGCTTCGTAAGAAAACTTCTTTGCAGGATGTAAGGAAATACTTTTTCAGTGTAAGAGTAGTTGATAATTGGAAGTCGCTAAGCGAGGAGGTAGTTAATGCTATCTCAATCCATAGTTTTAAGGACAGGTATGATAAGTATCACTAAGTATAAAATGGAAGCGATCAGGAGACGGGAAGATACGAGCTTTGGGCTCTTTCCCATAAACACAATTAGGTAATCACACGCGTACTCATTCACACATACATACACACAAATATATATATATATATATATATATATATATATATATATATATATATATATATATATATATATATATATATATATATATATATATATATATATATATATATGTGAGTGTGTGTGTGTGTGATTACCTAATTGTGATTACCTAATTGTGTTTACGGGAAAGAGCCCAAAGGTCGTATCTTCCCGTCTCCTGATCGGTTCCATTTTATACTTAGTGATATTTATCATACCTGTCCTTAAAACTATGGATTGAGATAGCATTAACTACCTCCTGTGTGATTACCTAATTGTGATTACCTAATTGTGTTTACGGGAAAGAGCCCAAAGCTCGTATCTTCCCGTCTCCTGATCGCTTCCATTTTATACTTAGTGATACTTATCATACCTGTCCTTAAAACTATGGATTGAGATAGCATTAACTACCTCCTCGCTTAGCCAATTCCAATTATCAACTACTCTTACACTGAAAAAGTATTTCCTTACATCCTGCAAAGAAGTTTTCTTACGAAGCTTCAAACTATGACCTCTAGTTCTAGAGCCAGCCATATCAAAATATCGATCCCTATCCACTCTATCATAACCATGTGTGTGTGTGTGTGATTACCTAATTATGATTACCTAATTGTGTTTACGGGAAAGAGCCCAAAGCTCGTATCTTCCCGTCTCCTGATCGGTTCCATTTTTAGACTTAGTGATACTTATCGTACCTGTCCTTAAAACTATGGATTGAGATAGCATTAACTACCTCCTCGCTTAGCGAATTCCAATTATCAACTACTCTTACACTGAAAAAGTATTTCCTTACATCCTGCAAAGAAGTTTTCTTACGAAGCTTCAAACTATGACCTCTAGTTCTAGAGCCAGCCATATCAAAATATCGATCCCTATCCACTCTATCATAACCATGTGTGTGTGTGTGTGTGGTGATTACCTAATTATGATTACCTAATTGTGTTTACGGGAAAGAGCCCAAAGCTCGTATCTTCCCGTCTCCTGATCGGTTCCATTTTTAGACTTAGTGATACTTATCGTACCTGTCCTTAAAACTATGGATTGAGATAGCATTAACTACCTCCTCGCTTAGCCAATTCCAATTATCAACTACTCTTACACTGAAAAAGTATTTCCTTACATCCTGCAAAGAAGTTTTCTTACGAAGCTTCAAACTATGACCTCTAGTTCTAGAGCCAGCCATATCGAAATATCGATCCCTATCCACTCTATCATAACCATGAAGGAATTTAAAGACTGTCACCATATCCCCCCTTACTCTTCTAGCTTCGAGTGATGGCAAGTCTAATTCCCTCAGCCTCTCATCATAACCGAGATTGCGTATTTCTGGCACCAGTTTCGTGGCATGTCTTTGAACTTTTTCAAGCTTAGCTATGTGCTTTTTCAAGTGCGGATTCCAAAAGGGGGCTGCATATTCGAGTTTTGGCCTCACATAGGTTACATAAATATTTCTGAACATTTCCTTGTCCATGTGCCTGAAGGCTACCCTTACATTTGATAAGAATGCATATGCTGCCCTTACTACGCCATTTATATGTATTTCTGGAGACAAATCTGCCAGTATGTTTACTCCTAGATCTCTTTCATTTTCTGTCTCTTGAAGTTGTACTCCAGCCACCGAGTAGTCAAGCTTGGGCCTTCTTGCACTTGTACCCATTCTCATTACCTTACATTTTGAGGTATTGAACTTCATTAGCCACTTTTCTGACCACTCATGCAGATTATTTAGATCCTCCTGAAGTTCTCTACCATTGTTCTCGTTTTTTACTTTCTTCACAATCTTTGCATCATCTACAAACATATTCATGAATGAATTTACAGACTCTGGTAGGTCATTTACATATACAAGGAACAAAAGTGGCCCTAAAACTGAACCCTGTGGAACTCCACTACTAACTCTTCTCCATTCAGACACTGAGTGTCTTACTCTAACCCTCTGTTCCCTTCCTTCTAGGTAAGTTTTTATCCATTCCAAGACATTTCCACCTATTCTAGCCATTGATTGCAGCTTCCTAATAAGTCTCCCATGTGGAACAGTGTCAAACGCTTTCTGGAAGTCTAGGAATATGCAATCTGCCCAGCCCTCTCTTTCCTGTAAGATTTGGCTTACCTCATCATAAAATTCTAATAAGTTTGTTACTGTTGATCTTCCTTCTTTGAAGCCATGTTGCCTCACTGACAAAAAGTTGAAGGATTCCAAGTGAAGAGAGATATGTTTCCTTAGTAGTTTCTCCATAACTTTGCAAACTATGCTGGTCAAGGAAACTGGTCTATAGTTCAGAGCCGTATCCCTCCTTCCCTTTTTGAAGATAGGTATCACATTTGCTTGTTTCCAGCATCTTGGAATCTCCCCCGACTCCAGTGACTCCTTAAATATGATACTTAGTGCCACTGATATTGTGTTTGCGCATTTTTTAAGCACATGAGGGGATATGTCATCGGGACCTGTAGCTTTATGAACATCTAAATCCATCAGCGCTTTGCATACCTCTGTGGCTGTAAGGTTGATGTTCTCTAATACCGGCCCTTGAGCTTCTATCACAGCAATCTGAGGGGGTGGGGTATTTTCTACTGTAAATACTGACTGAAACTCCTTGTTCAATTCTTTGCAGATCTCTTCGTCCGTCTCAGTGATGCTTCCATCCGCTCTCTTTAGCCTTAAAACCTGTTCTTTTACCTTCAGTTTTCCTCTGATAAAGCTGTGGAAAAGCTTGGGATTTTCTTTAGCCTTCCTGGTGATGTCCCTCTCATAATCTCTCTCTGCCTCTCTCCTTTTACTTAGGTAGTCATTTCTTGCTCTTTTGTAGGTTTGCCAGGCATTTATGTTTTTTCTCCTCCTATACCTTTTCCAGCATTTGTCTCTCCACTCCTTAGCTCTTTTACACCCATTATCGAACCATTTCTCTCTGGCATGAATTACACCTACTTTGGTGACAGGTATGCAGCAATCTACTATCTTCCCATATTTCTCACAAAAGATGTCATACATTTCTTGTACAGATTTGTTGTAAAATAAGGTTCTCCAGTCAATAACTGCAAAAAGCTCATTTATTTTGATGTAATCTCCTTTCGGATAGTTCCTCCTCATGTCCTCAGTGCCTCTACTCTCAGGAAGAATGTCTTCAATGATATACTCCATCAACAACACACAGTGGTCACTCTTTCCAATTGGTGGTTCATACTCAATATTTTCAATATCCAACACATTATCTGTGAACACTAGATCAAGTAGTGATGGCTCATCCCCACCCCTGGCTCTTGTTGGTTCCATTACATGTTGGTGTAGGAAATTCCCTTGTACGCAATCTAGGAATCTTGCCCCAAATGAGTCCTCACCACTGTGTGGGTCAAGATTTATCCAATCTATCTCTTTATGATTAAAGTCTCCCATAATCAAAATCCTACATTTTTTCTCCCGTGCCATGCTAACAACTGAGTTTATGACTTCAATAGTACCTATATGACTTTCCTCATAAATTTCAAGCCTATTTTGGTTCCTTGGTGGGTTGTATACAACAGTTATTATAATGCTCTCTGACCCAGTATTTATGCGAGCAACAAGAAATTCCCTGAACTCACTTTCTATAGCCAAGTTTATTTCTTCAACTTGAATCCTCTCACTTATGAGCAGTGCTATCCCTCCACCAGTCCTCTCAGATCTTTCAACCCTTAGTATTCTGAAGCCCTTAGGAAAAACTGTGACACTGTTTATGTCCTCACTCAACTTAGTCTCTGTAATTGCTACTATATCTGCCTTACTGTTGTGAATCCTATCTTTTAATTCTACTGCCTTACCAGCTAATCCATCAGCATTTGTGTATAACAATCTTAATGAGGCCCCATCCCCTGATCTACTGTCATTCTCTTCTTTATCTCCCCTTTGTCTGGAAGTAGTCTGTAACGAAA
>JAXCGZ010000710.1:0-45695 GCA_037179515.1 Halocaridina rubra
GGTAAATATATTGTATAATATTTTATTTACGTTGTTCCGGCTTTACGTCACGGACTCCCTTTTCTACCAAGGGCTAGGACGGTTGCCTTCTTATTAGGGACTTGTCTTGGCAGATGTAATCGTTACCCTGAGTGTATGCCCTTACTAACCTCAGTCCGTGACGGGGCGCGAACCCTCGACCTGCCGCCTCAGAGTCAAAGACGCTACCATTTTGCCACGGAGACTCCTGAAGTTAAAATATCAATTACTAATATTGCCTTTTTACGTGAGGTAAATATATTGTATAATATTGTATTTGCGTATATTGTAGTCACCGTGGCTCAAGCGGTAGCCTTCGCGACTTTGAGGCGTCAGGTCGAGGGTTCGCGCCCCGTCACGGTCTGAGGTTAGTAAGGGCATGCACTCAGGGTAACGATTACATCTGCCATAACAAGTCCTTCGCAAGAAGGCAACCGTCCTAGCCCTTGGTAGAAAAGGGAGTCCGTGACGTAAAACCGGAACAACAACAACATTGTATTTACGTATATTGTCTTTATTTGAAGTACTTGATTTGCATTGCAAATTTTAATAACTTTGTAATTTTATTCTTTTACATATAGAATACGCAACTTTATATGATACACCATAAATTGTATAATAAAACGGGGGCCGTGATAGCTTAGTGGTAGAGTGCTTTAGTCGAGAAGCGGCTAACGTGTATTCGATCCCACCACAGAGCGTTAGGAAGGGCATCCAGTGTTGATCCCCCAGCTTCAACATGTCTGGCCATCCTCATTAGAATGGGGACTAATTGTGACATATATAATGGTGGATAATTCGTATAAAATTGATATTTGCTATTTAGCATTTTTGTTAACCAAAAGTCATTCTGAATTCCTGTTCCTATTTAAAATAAAATATAACCCAAAGGTTTGGAAAACTTGTATATACCAAGTTTTGTAGGTGTGTGTGTGCATGCGTGCGTGCGTGTGTGTACGCGTGCGTGCGTGCGTGCGTCCGAGCGGTGTGTGTGTGTGTGTGTGTGTGTGTGTGTGTGTGTGTGTGATTACCTAATTGATTACCTAATTGTGTTTACGGGAAAGAGCCCAAAGCTCGTATCTTCCCGTCTCCTGATCGGTTCCATTTTTAGACTTAGTGATACTTATCATACCTGTCCTTAAAACTATGGATTGAGATAGCATTAACTACCTCCTCGCTTAGCCAATTCCAATTATCAACTACTCTTACACTGAAAAAGTATTTCCTTACATCCTGCAAGCAAGTTTTCTTCCGAAGCTTCAAACTATGACCTCTAGTTCTAGAGCCAGCCATATCGAAATATCGATCCCTATCCACTCTATCATAACCATGAAGGAATTTAAAGACTGTCACCATATCCCCCCTTACTCTTCTAGCTTCGAGTGATGGCAAGTCTAATTCCCTCAGCCTCTCATCATAACCGAGATTGCGTATTTCTGGCACCAGTTTCGTGGCATGTCTTTGAACTTTTTCAAGCTTAGCTATGTGCTTTTTCAAGTGCGGATTCCAAAAGGGGGCTGCATATTCGAGTTTTGGCCTCACATAGGTTACATAAATATTTCTGAACATTTCCTTGTCCATGTGCCTGAAGGCTACCCTTACGTTTGATAAGAATGCATATGCTGCCCTTACTACGCCATTTATATGTATTTCTGGAGACAAATCTGCCAGTATGTTTACTCCTAGATCTCTCTCATTTTCTGTCTCTTGAAGTTGTACTCCAGCCACCGAGTAGTCAAGCTTGGGCCTTCTTGCACTTGTACCCATTCTCATTACCTTACATTTTGAGGTATTGAATTTCATTAGCCACTTTTCTGACCACTCATGCAGATTATTTAGATCCTCCTGAAGTTCTCTACCATTGTTCTCGTTTTTTACTTTCTTCACAATCTTTGCATCATCTGCAAACATATTCATGAATGAATTTACAGACTCTGGTAGGTCATTTACATATACAAGGAACAAAAGTGGCCCTAAAACTGAACCCTGTGGAACTCCACTACTAACTCTTCTCCATTCAGACACTGAGTGTCTTACTCTAACCCTCTGTTCCCTTCCTTCTAAGTAAGTTTTTATCCATTCCAAGACATTTCCACCTATTCTAGCCATTGATTGCAGCTTCCTAATAAGTCTCCCATGTGGAACAGTGTCAAACGCTTTCTGGAAGTCTAGGAATATGCAATCTGCCCAGCCCTCTCTTTCCTGTAAGATTTGGCTTACCTCATCATAAAATTCTAATAAGTTTGTTACTGTTGATCTTCCTTCTCTGAAGCCATGTTGCCTCACTGACAAAAAGTTGAAGGATTCCAAGTGAAGAGAGATATGTGATTACCTAATTGTGATTACCTAATTGTGTTTACGGGAAAGAGCCCAAAGCTCGTATCTTCCCGTCTCCTGATCGGTTCCATTTTTAGACTTAGTGATACTTATCATACCTGTCCTTAAAACTATGGATTGAGGTAGCATTAACTTCCTCCTCGCTTAGCGAATTCCAATTATCAACTACTCTTACACTGAAAAAGTATTTCCTTACATCCTGCAAACAAGTTTTCTTCCGAAGCTTCAAACTATGACCTCTAGTTCTAGAGCCAGCCATATCGAAATATCGATCCCTATCCACTCTATCATAACCATGAAGGAATTTAAAGACTGTCACCATATCCCCCCTTACTCTTCTAGCTTCGAGTGATGGCAAGTCTAATTCCCTCAGCCTCTCATCATAACCGAGATTGCGTATTTCTGGCACCAGTTTCGTGGCATGTCTTTGAACTTTTTCAAGCTTAGCTATGTGCTTTTTCAAGTGCGGATTCCAAAAGGGGGCTGCATATTCGAGTTTTGGCCTCACATAGGTTACATAAATATTTCTGAACATTTCCTTGTCCATGTGCCTGAAGGCTACCCTTACATTTGATAAGAATGCATATGCTGCCCTTACTACGCCATTTATATGTATTTCTGGAGACAAATCTGCCAATATGTTTACTCCTAGATCTCTCTCATTTTCTGTCTCCTGAAGTTGTACTCCAGCCACCGAGTAGTCAAGCTTGGGCCTTCTTGCACTTGTACCCATTCTCATTACCTTACATTTTGAGGTATTGAATTTCATTAGCCACTTTTCTGACCACTCATGCAGATTATTTAGATCCTCCTGAAGTTCTCTACCATTGTTCTCGTTTTTTACTTTCTTCACAATCTTTGCATCATCTGCAAACATATTCATGAATGAATTTACAGACTCTGGTAGGTCATTTACATATACAAGGAACAAAAGTGGCCCTAAAACTGAACCCTGTGGAACTCCACTACTAACTCTTCTCCATTCAGACACTGAGTGTCTTACTCTAACCCTCTGTTCCCTTCCTTCTAAGTAAGTTTTTATCCATTCCAAGACATTTCCACCTATTCTAGCCATTGATTGCAGCTTCCTAATAAGTCTCCCATGTGGAACAGTGTCAAACGCTTTCTGGAAGTCTAGGAATATGCAATCTGCCCAGCCCTCTCTTTCCTGTAAGATTTGGCTTACCTCATCATAAAATTCTAATAAGTTTGTTACTGTTGATCTTCCTTCTCTGAAGCCATGTTGCCTCACTGACAAAAAGTTGAAGGATTCCAAGTGAAGAGAGATATGTTTCCTTAGTAGTTTCTCCATAAGTTTGCAAACTATGCTGGTCAAGGAAACTGGTCTATAGTTCAGAGCCGTATCCCTCCTTCCCTTTTTGAAGATAGGTATCACATTTGCTTGTTTCCAGCATCTTGGAATCTCCCCCGACTCCAATGACTCCTTAAATATGATACTTAGTGCCACTGATATTGTGTTTGCGCATTTTTTAAGCACATGAGGGGATATGTCATCAGGACCTGTAGCTTTATGAACATCTAAATCCATCAGCGCTTTGCATACCTCTGTGGCTGTAAGGTTGATGTTCTCTAATACCGGCCCTTGAGCTTCTATCACTGCAATCTGAGGGGGTGGGGTATTTTCTACTGTAAATACTGACTGAAACTCCTTGTTCAATTCTTTGCAGATCTCTTCGTCCGTCTCAGTGATGCTTCCATCCGCTCTCTTTAGCCTTAAAACCTGTTCTTTTACCTTCAGTTTTCCTCTGATAAAGCTGTGGAAAAGCTTGGGATTTTCTTTAGCCTTCCTGGTGATGTCCCTCTCATAATCTTTCTCTGCCTCTCTCCTTTTACTTAGGTAGTCATTTCTTGCTCTTTTGTAGGTTTGCCAGGCATTTATGTTTTTTCTCCTCCTATACCTTTTCCAGCATTTGTCTCTCCTCTCCTTAGCTCTTTTACACCCATTATCGAACCATTTCTCTCTGGCATGAATTACACCTACTTTGGTGACAGGTATGCAGCAATCTACTATCTTCCCATATTTCTCACAAAAGATGTCATACATTTCTTGTACAGATTTGTTGTAAAATAAGGTTCTCCAGTCAATAACTGCAAAAAGCTCATTCATTTTGATGTAATCTCCTTTCTGATAGTTCCTCCTCATGTCCTCAGTGCCTCTACTCTCAGGAAGAATGTCTTCAATGATATACTCCATCAACAACACACAGTGGTCACTCTTTCCAATTGGTGGTTCATACTCAATATTTTCAATATCCAACACATTATCTGTGAACACCAGATCAAGTAGTGATGGCTCATCCCCACCCCTGGCTCTTGTTGGTTCCATTACATGTTGGTGTAGGAAATTCCCTTGTACGCAATCTAGGAATCTTGCCCCAAAGGAGTCCTCACCACTGTGTGGGTCAAGATTTATCCAATCTATCTCTTTATGATTAAAGTCTCCCATAATCAAAATCCTACATTTTTTCTCCCGCGCCATGTTAACAACTGAGTTTATGACTTCAATCGTACCTATATGACTTTCCTCATAAATTTCAAGCCTATTTTGGTTCCTTGGTGGGTTGTATACAACAGTTATTATAATGCTCTCTGACCCAGTATTTATGCGAGCAACAAGAAATTCCCTGAACTCACTTTCTATAGCCAAGTTTATCTCTTCAACTTGAATCCTCTCACTTATGAGCAGTGCTATCCCTCCATGTGTGTGTGTGTGTGTGTGTGTGTGTGTGTGTGTGTGTGTGTGTGTGCGTGTGTGTGTGTTTGCGTGCGTGCGTGCGTGCGTGTGTTTGTGTGTGTGTGTGTGTGTGTGTGTGTGTGTGTGTGTGTGTGTGTGTGGTTGTAATCTGGAACTCTCATGATAAGATTTATTTTCGAGAGAAGAGGATTTCTGATTTTGTCTGTCGTATTTATCTATCTATTTGTCTGTCTGTCTGTCTGGCTGGCTGTCTATCTATCTGTCTGTCTGTATGTCTTTCAATTTATATGTCAGTCTATCAATTTATATGTCTGTCTATCAATCTATTTATCTGTCTGTCTACCTATCTATCAATCTATTTATTTGTCTGTTTTCCTGTATCTAAATATCTATATATGTATGTGTGTCTGTGTGCGTGTTTTCTTGTGTGTATGTGTATGTGAATTAATGCGTATATGTTCGCACGTATATTGTGTGCTCAAATTCCAAAAGTAGTTCTAATTATTTACGGTTTAGACAAAGTGTGGAGAGTAAATTCAAAACACTTCATGAAACTCTTAGAGAGTCGGACCTGCATTGCACTCTTAAAAACAATCAACTTTGACCTCTATACAATAACAGAATAAGGTTGATATTCCCCTTAGCTTCAAGCGAATACTTTTTTGTCCCCTCGTTATCGTTGCCTTGCTAATTGAAAGTACAGATGGCAAGGGAAAAAGAAGAAGAAGAAGGAAAATAAAATGAAGAAGAAGAAGAAGGAAAATAAAAAGGTGAAGTGATACACACTTCTTTGTATTCCACTCAGTACGAGTTAACGGATTATTAATTAAACTCAGTTGAGAGGAAGACTCCGAATGTCCAGTTCGTGTATATATATATAATATATATATATATATATATATATATATATATATATATATATATATATATATATATATATATATATATATATATGTAGGTACATGTGCATGCATGTATATGTATATGTACCTACTTATTACTCTAACCTGAAAATTGTTATTCTATATCTGCTTCAAATTGTCTGCAGTGGTACTGTGGAAAAGTGGAAATTTAACTTAAATGATAGCACTCAACAAGGCTATTGAAAATATTGTTACAAATATTACTCTTAATCAATAATCGCAGAGCTCTCTTCAGCTATTAATACATGTAAACCATAATATATTACTCTTAATTAATAATCGCAGAGTGCTCTTCTGGCATCGATCAATTATTACACTATATTTTATCATTAATTACTTCCTATGATATTTAATACTGATTGCAAATTCTATTTATATTTTATTTATACATAACCAAATATAGATTGTAATGTTTAACAAGTGCAATATCGCTGGGAGTGCCCATGTGCACATGTGCCCATGTGCAATTATCTGAATAACTAAAAAAAAAAAAATGTCCAGTCCGTTATATATGAAATATCTGGTAATAGTAAAGTGTTTATTTAACATAGACGCCATACTTTTAAGGGTGCAATTGTCCTTTGCGGTCTACTTCACTATCTGGAGTCTGTTGCACCTAAGCCTAACTTAACCTGGTTAGGTTAAGGTAGGGTAGGGTACGATATGGTAGGTTAGGGTAGGTTTGGGGGAGGGTAGGATAGTGTAGGGTAGGTTAGGTTAGGTTAGGATAGGATAGGATTGGGTAGAGTAAGGTAAGGTAGGGTATGGTAGGGTATTGTAGGATAGGATTGGGTAGGGTAAGGTGGGGTAGGGTAGGTTAGGTTAGGATAGGATTGGGTAGGGTAAGTTAAGCTTGGATAGGATTGGGTAGGGTAAGTTAAGCTTGGATAGGATTAGGTAGGGTAAGGTATGGTAGGGTAGGGTAGGTTAGGCTAGGATAGGATTGGGTAGGGTAAAGTTTCGGTTCGGTTAGGTTAAGGCAGGACAAGGTAGGTTATATATATATATATATATATATATATATATATATATATATATATATATATATATATATATATATATATATATAAATATATATATATATATATAATATATATATATATATATATATATATATATATATATATATATATATATATATATATATATATACACTGTAGAATGTAGAGGTTTTAGCGAATGAAGCAATAGTTACATTAATATAGAACATATTGTTAACTTTTTGCTTCTGTGACCTCCATCCAGTCTAGTTTGTTACATATAAATATTAAGAAAGATGAAAGACTCTTTTCAATTATATAGATTTAAAACTTTTAAGTATATTGAAGTTATAGTCTGAAAGAAATCACATCTAAAATAGGTTACTACCTTCATCTGTTCTAGTTTGATATATGAAACAGATTTAATTTATTAATTTTGTATGCATATAATTCCCCCTGAGGGAGGGGGTAAAAATACTTCCTCCGTGTTCCCCTGCGTATCGTAAAAGTCGACTAAATGGGGCAGAGCGAGGGGACTGGGAATTCCCCCTTCTCTGTATTTACTTCCCACAAAAAGTCAGAGTATTTTCTTTGACTCAGCCATCCCCTTATAAGGTGGAATATGGATGGTATGCCTATAATAGGTTGGCCTATGGCACTAGCCGCCCTTTGCGATACTACACCTGAAGGGTTTGGACTTAAATAGGACTGGCCAGGACCGTTCGATGTTAAGTCTTCCTTCAGTTGCGATTCTTTCCTTATACCTATATCGATAACGAATATTCTAACTTATTCCTTACACAACCCATTAGTAGCCCTCCACATTTGACAAGTCGCAACACTCCCCATATCTGTTTATCTTTACTCTATTGGATTTCTTGGTGCTTGGGTCCGAAGAGGGTAGTTTTCTTTGCCTGCCCCAGTTTTGTCAAATAAATAATTACGCTATGAAATTTTATAACTTGAAAAATCTTAAATTTTGATTGTGTAAATGATGTCTAGCCATTTTTTCCACTGGTCATATGGTGTCGCTGTAGTCACTATTCTCTTGGAGGCCAATATTTGTATTTATTGCCTTTGGGCTAAAATTTTACAACCGAATCCCTATCATGACACCAACTCACTTCATTAATACGGGCTTGGGACTGGTTTCGGTTTTACGTCTTGCTAGATTTGATTTAATATTCATAATATTAATGTGATAAAATTGACCTCCAAAAAGTTAATAACAATAAAATTTCCTAATCCTGGTTTTATCTATCACTATTATCCCCCAGTATAGGGGTGGACATAGACAGTCTGGGTGGGGAAAGAAGCCTAGATGCCCTTCCTAGCGCCCCCACGATGTGCTCAATCGCGGTTCTGTCAACTCCCAAGTATAGCATTATAACCACTTACATACATACACATGGCCTCATTCCCCCTTGTAAGGGGGTGGCCAAGCCAAGAAACACTCAGTCACCACGATCCTCAACACCCCAAGTACTTCTCTTAGCTCCTTAGTCACTTGACAACCATAAACTGGGAAAAAAAAATTTTCTCTCTCTCTCTCTCTCTCTCTCTCTCTCTCTCTCTCTCTCTCTCTCTCTCTCTCTCTCTCTCTCTCTCTCTCTCTCTCTCTCTCATTTTTACTCCTTGCATGATGAAGGATATTTCTGAGAACCGGATAAGTACCACTCAGGTGTGCCTGACCGAGCAAGCGTACAGGTAGCGATGATATCATTGTATTCAGTGTTCTCTCTCTCTCTCTCTCTCTCTCTCTCTCTCTCTCTCTCTCTCTCTCTCTCTCTCTCTCTCTCTCTCCTCCTTTTCCTCCCATTCCGTTCTCCCCCTCCTCCTCTTCCTCCCATCCCGTCCTCCTCCCCCTCCTCTTCCTCCCATCCCGTCCTCCTCCTTCTCCTCTTATCTTCCTCCTACTCCTCCTCCTCCTCTTATCCTCCTCCTCCGCCTGCTGCTGCTTCTTCTGCTGCTATATCTACTACATCTTTTGCTCCATGTTCTGCTGCTTTTCTTACTGCTTCTTCCACAGCTTTTGCTCCTACTTCGTCTTCTGGTTCTGCTTCTTGGAATTTCCGGTGGCTTAATATGAATAAGTCGAGCTCAATAGTCCAAGATAAATATTATTATTATTATTATTATTATTATTATTATTATTATTATTATTATTATTATTATTATTATTATTATTATTATTATTATTATTATTATTATTATTATTATTATTATTATTATTATTATTATTATTATTATTATTATTATTATTATTATTATTATTATTATTATTATTAGTAGTAGTAGTAGTAGTAGTAGTAGTAGTAGTAGTAGTAGTAGTAGTTATATTATCATTATTACATTTGCTCTCAGTGGCTCTCAAAACGAATATTTATGAAGATGAATACATAATTTTTACCTGCTGTAGCAGCGTTGTAGGAATGAACTTGTCGTAAAAGTTGGTAACAAAGCCAACACAATCCTCCAAGAGGTTAGTAAAAAACAGATACCCCGTTTGAAAATGGAAAAACCTAGTGGAAAAGAATATTATGAGATACCTGACCGCGAAAAGACATCTTAAATAAATGGATCAGTGCCCACGCTCCTGCGCAACGGAGAGGAGACAATTGTCCCGTAGGACAATTGCCCTATAGGACACTTGGCCCTAGGATAATTGCCCCTTAGGACGATTTTCTCTTAGGACAAATTCCTTCAAGGATAATTGTCCCTAACCTAACCTAATCTAATCTAAGCTAACCAATAGGACACTTGGTCCTAGGATGATTGCCCCTTAGGGTGATTTTCTCTTAGAACAAATGCCTCCAAGGATAAATGTCCCTAACCTAACCTAATCTAAGGTAATCAAATGTGAAACTTCTTTTAATTCAATATCGCTTTTGGGGGCTATTGCCCCAGGGACAATTGTTCTAAGGGGCAATTGGCCATACCTCGAGAAGGGATGTCATCAGTAAACCAAAAACGTGAAAGGTCGTCGTGAAGAATTCTCTTGATAACAAACATACCCACACGTCTACGCAACTTATCCTCCCCCCTTTTCTCCTCCCCACTCCCTCTCAACCCCTCCTCACCCCCCTTTTCTCCTCCCCACCCCCTCTAGCTTATCATCACTACAACAGGACTGAACCTGAGCTTCTTATCTTTTTATATCAGGTGACGCCAATCGACATTAAAAAAATTATAACACAAATAAGGAAAAAATTACTAAAAATATTACATATGGTTTTGTCCTCGTGACAAGAGTTATGTCTGGTCACAAGACCACGTATGCTCTCTTTTACTTATATGATTGGTTTGTTAATATATGTCAGTGTTTATGTATGTATCCATGTATGTATGTATGCATATATGTATGTATGTATGTATGTATCCATGCAATAGAGGAATTTTAGTACAATGTGAATCTTTATTATTATTATATTTATTATTATTTTTATTATTATTATTATTATTATTATTATTATTATTATTATTATTATTATTATTATTATTATTATTATTATTATATTATTATTATTATTATTATTATTATTATTATTATTATTATTATTATTATTATTATTTATTTTTATTATTATTATTATTATTATTATTATTATTATTATTATTATTATTATTATTATTATTATTATT
Source organism: Halocaridina rubra (assembly GCA_037179515.1). Lineage (NCBI taxonomy): Eukaryota > Metazoa > Arthropoda > Malacostraca > Decapoda > Atyidae > Halocaridina > Halocaridina rubra. The sequence goes on from JAXCGZ010000710.1 coordinate 10,617, forward strand.
ATTAGTGATGAAAACGCAACCGAGTTAGAACAAGACACAGCTAAACAACAAGAAAGCACTATAACAGTTCCTTCCCAAACACGACTTCAAATCGACTTAAACCAACACAAACAAAAGAAAATGAGAGTATCACATTACCCAATTTGTAGTTAATTACCCAATTTGTAGTTAATGGGAAGTAATGGGTAATTGTCCTCATGAAAGAATGAGTTAAGAGATAGATGCAGGCAAGAATAAAAGCAAAAATTTAGTGAATAAATTGTTGTGGGAAGAGATTATTGAATACAATTCTTCGTGTACTCTTGCCGCGGGGGGAGGAAGCTTGTTCAACTGTGTCGGTCCCAAGCCCGGATAAGTGCAAGGAAGTGTGGTAGGAAGAGACACATTGAGACGATTCTAAGTCATCTTGCCGCCGGAGGAGCAAGCCATTTCAGTTTGATGGCTGTCGAAAGCTTGGATTAATACTGAGGGCGGGTGTCTGGGAAAGCTCTGGGTCCGGAAAATATGAGTCAAAGTTATGTGAATCCTGTCCTATTTCCGGATTGAATAATTATGCCAAAACCCTTTCTTATAAATTATTCCTAATTCCGTTCTTATTAATTCATATGGAAGCTTTCGACACCTATCATTATTCAGGTGTTAGTCGGATTCGTATGCAAGTTGTCAGATCTTTATCCGAATTATCGGCTCCGTACCCAAGTTGATGTATCCGTATCCAAGTTTTTAGATCCGTATATGAATTATAGGATCCGTATCGGAGTTGTCGTATCCGTATCCGAATTTTCAGATCCGTATCCGAGTTTTTGGATCCGTATCCGAATTGTATCGTTATGCTGAGATCATATTTATTTTAAAAGGCTTAACAGTGCTACTTCAGCCTCTTGAAATATGTCAGTTCTCGTTATCTGGTACTAGAAGAAGATTATAATACACTTAAATGATAAGACTTGTATTGAAAAATGGAGTTTCATCTCATGATAATTCTCAAGTGATGCTTTTTTCGTAAGTAAAAAAAATTAAAGTGTTTTCTGCATTTATTCATATGTTGATTTGTTTGACTGATTATATTTTTGTTTTGTTTTATGTACTTAAAGCCTTTTTCCTCATTTAATTTATCTATTTAAAGTGTTATTTATTTTAAAAAATTCCTCGTTTATTTATACATTTATTTTGAGTTTTCCTAATTCATTTATAATTTAAAGTGTTTTTCCTTACTTATTGTTTAATATTTTTATTTCATATACTTAATTTAGGACCGCAGTAGCGCGGTGGTTAGACACTCGACTCGGAAAGTGAAAGACCATCGGTCGAGCCCATCACTGTAGAGCATTAGGAGGGCCATCCAGCCTTAAATCCCAAGCTCTAACCTGTGCCCGCCCCAATAATGGGGATGGATAAGTTGCAAGCAACGATCGAGCCCACAGCGGATCGTTAAGAAGGGCACCCAGTTTAATTCTCCAGTTCCAGCCTGTCTTTTTCCACCCCCATGTAAATGGGAATTAATTTGTTCCGGTTTTACGTCACGGACTCCCTTTTCTACCAAGGGCTAGGACGGTTACCTTCTTGCGAAGGACTTGTTTTGGTAGATGTAATCGCTACCCTGAGTACATGCCCTTGCTAACCTCAGACCGTGACGGGATGCGAACCCTCGACCTGACGCCTCAAAGTCGCGGACGCTATCGCTTGAGCCACGGTGACTGTTGTAAATGGGGCTTAAATCTGACACATTTTAAAGCCTCAAACAACATTAAGTTTTCGATCATACTTACTGAGGCCATAGCAACAGGGGACATTAAGGCCCGATTTCAGATGCGTTTATGAAATCCATTTGTGTGTCTAGCTAACTAACAATATGGTATCCTAAGTTTACACTGTTTAAGAAATCGTGCCTAGGATCCCGCAAGGGATCATAGCCGTATACAGAACCGCGTCAGATGCGTTTATGAAATCCATTTGTGTGTGTCTAGCTAACTAACAATATGGTATCCTAGGTTTACACTGTTTAAGAAATCGGGCGTAAGTCCCGTCTTGGCCTGAGGTCCCGTCTCAAGCCCTGCTTCGTTTCCTGTTCCCGCCAAATAGTTTTGTTTTAATCTGTTCACAGCGATGAGTCGAGGTTCCTGCAGGTGTCTTTTTTTTTTTCTCCATCGTTTAGCACCTGCCCTTGGTTATGGCAGGTCCTTACATCACCTGCTGTCTCTGCTTAGCACCTGCTTTCACCTGCTGCCGCATGTTTCATTTACCGCATGTACGGTTATTACACAGATTTCCTGATTTTGCTTTGACTGTTTTATTTTATTTGTGGAAATATTACTACGTCTGTTATGGTGGAGAATTTCTGGTTTTAGTAAGGTTATTTTTAGGGCACATCCACGTGCGCGCGCGCACACACACACACACACACACACACACACACACACACACACACACATACCTAGTTGCTTAAAATTGGACAGAAATATTAATCAGTATGCACAAACGCATACATATGCACAAGCACAAACATACAATCATACAAACAAACATATATATATATATATATATATATATATATATATATATATATATATATATATATATATATATATATATATATATATAGTGTGTGTGTGTGTGTGTGTGGTGTGTGTGTGTGTGTGTGGTGTGTGTGTGTGTGTGTGTTTCTGATTTAAGGCAGTGTTATAATCATAAACAAGGGGTTTTCTTTAACACTATACACCCCCTTAATTTCAATTAATTTCGCCACCCATTATTACTCTATCCTTCAGACATGTGAACCTTCTTACAAAGGGTGGAGTACCCACAGAAGAAGAAGAAGAAGAAGAAGAAGAAGAAGAAGAAGAAGAAGAAGAAGAAGAAGAAGAAGAAGAAGAAGAAGAAGAAGAAGAAGAAGAAGAAGAAGAAGAAGAAGAAGGAAGAGGAGGAGGAGGAGAATGGGAAGGAGGAAGAGAAAGAAGAAAATAGAAGAAGAAGAAGAAGGGGAGGATAATGAGGAATGGTTGAAGAAGAAACAGAAGGGGAGGGAGAGGGGGAGGAGGAAGAGGTGGGGGAGGAGGAGGAAGAAGAGGAAGGAATTGGCGCCTCTTCTGTTCCACTTTGTTTTGTGTTCAAGGGCTGTCACCTGTTGGAAATTAAGTGGCAGTTTTTCAGCGGAACAAGTTCTGAACAACACGTGGTTACACCATTGAATCCATAGACGATCTGTAACTTTATAATTATTTATCTTTTAGTGATTATCTATCTATTTATCTATCTATCTATCTATCTATCTATATATATATATATATATATATATATATATATATATATATATATATATATATATATATATATATATATATATATATATATATATATATATATATATATATATATATATATATATATATAATGTGTGTATATATATTTATGTATGTGTGTGTGAGAGAGAGAATTTTATTTGCGTGAGAAACTTGAATATTGAAAATATGAATTTTATACGAAATAAAAACAAGAAACTACATAGTATCTCTGCGCTTGCGAGTATGTTTTTCAGCTCATCTTCAGTTACTACTACTACTAGTTTTCTTTTAATAGCTTAAACAAGATAGATTTTTGTAAGGGCAACCACATGACTGCTTTAAATGTGATTAAGATATCCAATGAATTATATTCAACTTGGTAAAATAATATTTTCCAAATTATATATATATATATATATATATATATATATATATATATATATATATATATATATATTCAATTATTTGTAAGTTTATTTTTTATTTCATTGGACAGGACATAGATTATTAGTATATTAGAAATTTTTACTCGCGTATAAACTATTTTGGATATCTGTCAATACCTTTGAAATATTATATCTTGATTATGAGATCTTGGATAACTATTGCTATTAGAACAGCTGTATCTGCGATATGCATTGGATATCTATCTTTACATATTGCATAAGTTCTTCCATTGTTTTAAAATTGTGGATATCTATTTATAGTTTTACTTGCATTATAATTTTTGGATAACTTAGTATCTCTTTGGATAACTTGTTTGTTGTTTGTTTGTTCCGGTTTTACGTCACGGACTCCCTTTTCTACTAAGGGCTAGGACGGTTGCCTTCTTGCGAAGGACTTGTTTTGGCAGATGTAATCCTTACCCTGAGTGCATGCCCTTGCTAACCTCAGACCGTGACGGGGCGCGAACCCTCAACCTGACGCCTCAGAGTCGCGGACGCTACCGCTTGAGCCACGGTGACTACAGTGTCTTTTTGGATAATAGCATCTTTAAATGTGTTCTCGGTGTTTAAAGAATTTGGATATCTTGAAATATTCTATTTTGAAGCTAGTATGTTGGATACCTGTGGGTATCAGGGTCGTAATATATCGCATATCTGTTGACACCTTAAATTAATTTTATCCTTACTGTAAAATCGTGGATATCTGTTAATACCTTAGAATGAGAGAACTTTATTAGATTGTGGATATCTTTCGACACCTCGTAAGAATTTTACCTTCGTGATTAGCTTGTGGATATCTGTTGATACCGTTGGAGAATTTCATCCTAGTGTGGATATCTGTCATCTTGGGAAAATTATACCTCACAAAATTGTGGATATCTGTGAGAGCTTTACCTATAATAAGTTCGTGGATATCTATTAATACCTTGGACAAAATTTACTTTCTTCATGAGACTGTGGATATATGTTGATACCTTAGGACAACTTTATCCAAGATTGTGGATATCTGTTATCTTTATCTTTTTAATAACTGTGGATATCAGTTCATAGTTGAAGAATTTTACCACTGTTATAAGACCGTGGATCTGTTGTTATTTTGGGAGAATTTTACTCATTTTCATAGAACTGTGGATATCTTTGAGTTTATCATTATTATGATATTGTGGATATCTGCTTATAGCTTAGAAGCAGTTTACTCTCATTATATAATGTATATTTCCATCTATAAATATCGTACTTTGTAATATTGTGGATGTCTGTTATCTCAGAATGGTTTGACACTGCTGAAAAGTTTTTGATATATATTGACTCCGTTTCTTCTTATGATGTGGATATCTGTTATTTGTAAAAATCTTCTTCTTTAGGAAAGTGTGGATATCTCTTGATATCCTAATAAGTTTTCTCTTGTCTTTAATATGTTGGATATATGTGGATATAAATGTATGGCAGCGTTTCGACTTATTAGTTTTGGATATATAGACATCTTCTCTCTGCGTTTTATCCAAAAGTTTGATAAAGACCCTTGACCTTTGACCTCGTACGAATTTTTTTCCATCAAAGTTAAATTCTTTATCTTTACAAAAAAACCAGGATTAATATAAAAAATACACGTGACAATTCCGATTATTATTTTTATTCACTATGTACAATAATTTTGCCATCAATAATTTGGACAATACTCTTATTTACAATATACACACATATATTAATTACTAAAAATTCTACTACCATTTTTTCAATGAGATCAGAAAATAGGTTTCCACTTAAAAAAAAAACAAACTTAAAAATAAATTACATAATGGAAACTTTCTTTTTAAAGAGAAATTTGACATATTCGTTACATGTTGCCAACTCCGTTTTGATGCAATAAAAGAAAGTTAAAAGAAAGTCAAATTAAAAAAAAAGAAAAAGAAAAACAAGACAGTTGTCTTGAAGTCAAAATAAAACAATTATTTCATCTTTTGTTTTGGAGGAAAAAAAAATACATTCCTTGAGTTGAATACAGATTTTGATGTATACTTTGATAAAGAGAAAAAGTAAAAAAGAAAATAGTATGAATGTACAGTCAGATTTTAACATTATACAGATTTGCAAGGGATTTTATTTCTTCTGCTAAATATACAGATTGTGCAGATTTTAGACTCCACTAAGATACACAAGACAAAAAATAAGAAAAGAAACATTCAGAATATACAGTCAGATTTTGATCATAATACAGATTTTTAAGGACTATAACTTTTCTTTTTCTCTGGTTGAATATATAAAAGATTAACAAAAGAAAAAACCCCACAGATATACAGTAAAAATAAAAACTAAATTATTTGATCATAATTCAGAACTGAAAGATATTTTTCTTTTCTTAGCTTATAATACAAGATCTAAAGATCATTTTGATATAGGAGAAAATATAAGACATAGTAAAACTCAAGATACAGTATACAGTCAAAATGAAAGATAGTTCTTTGATCGTGAAACAGTTAGGAATTAATTATCCATTTTCATCGAAACTTCACTTTGATATAGGAGAAAATATAAGACATAATAAAACTCAAGATACAGTATACAGGCAAAATGAAAGATAGTTCTTTGATCGTGAAACAGGAATTAATTAAACATTTTCATCGAAACTTCACTTTGATATAGAAAATATAAAAATAGTAAAACTCAAGATACAGTATACAGTCAAAATGAAAGATAGTTCTTTGATCGTGAAACAGTTAGGAATTAATTAAACATTTTCATCGAAACTTCACTTTGATATAGAAGAAAATATAAAAATAGTAAAACTCAAGATACAGTATACAATTAAAATATGAGATAGTTCTTTGATCAAAAAAGTTATGAAATTATTATCGATTTTCATCAGTACAGATTTTGAACTCATTTACAGAAGAAAAAATAAGACGTGTGGTCAAAATAATATACAGTACATTCACTTGATCATTAATTAAATACAGATTTTGAACTCATTTATAGAAGAAAAAAAAGATGAGATTTGTGGTCAATATAATATACATTCATTTGAAAATTAATTAAATACAGATTTTGAACTCAATTATAGAAGAAAAACAAGTAAAGTTGTAAAGTCACTCTTTATCACAATGAATTTTCAAACGATTTTTTTTTAATACATATTTAAGATATTTGCCATAGTTCGTTTTCATGAATTAACAATGAATTATTTAGTTTACGAACATCTTGTTTTCACTAAGTATTTTATCTAAATAAAATGAATATTTAAGAATTTTGACAAATTGGGTTTATTTCTGGAATCTTTTTTTTTATCTAATAAAGAAAATAAAATTCTGAACATTCTATGTTTATATTAAGTTCACATTTCATAAAATAAAAACAAAATTTATTTTAACCATCTCGTGTTCAGTTCTAGAACACTATTTTTAGCTACAACATATTTATCAATTTAAAATGCTTTTTATCAAGTTAAAATACCGACCAAGACTATTCTTAACTCTCTCGTTTCCGTTCTAGAAGTTTTTCTTTTTTTTTTAAAGATTAGTAAGACAGACGAGTCACCATTTTCTTAGCGTCTTCTCAGCGATTAAATAGCGAAAGAAAATGAAATTATATGATGAGACTTTAGTGGTTTTTCTTTTAAAGGAGTCAAAAACGCCAATGGATACGTATGTATATGTTTAAAGTTTTTATTATAATTTTTTTTCCAAATGACTTAGTATTTATACCTATTCTGGTAATCTCTTCTGAGTGATAAAAGCGCAAAAGAAAACGCAAAAAAACGTGATCATATGACTTTGTAATTATACCTATTCTGGCAATCTCTTCTGAGTGATAAATGCACAAAAGAAAACGCAAAAAAAAAAAAAAAAAAAATGTGATCATATCCATGAGTTCTAATTTATATCTTGGACTCTAATGATGAAGAAAATCAAAAGAAATCATAAATATATATAATAAAAAACAAAGTTTATTTTCGCTTTTAATGAATTGAACTATAATGACCAATCTGGGAGAATTCACAACGACTAATACCGCAAAAGAAACCGTAAATATACCATAATAAAATTGGGAAGTATTCTATTCAAATGAATTAAGATACAAATTTCAATTGATACAAAATTTGTAAGTTTTAGAATTGCAAAATGAGAGAAAGTGTATATATATATATATATATATATATATATATATATATATATATATATATATATATATATATATATATATATTATATATATAGTGTCTTAAGAAAATTGGTAGTTAACGAACAGAACAACCATGTCAAATTCCAAGTAATCCACATTTAACAACCCAACATTTGGCACAAAGTAATAATAATAATAATAATAATAATGATAATAATAAAGGTAATTGTAATAATTAAAATAAAGGAAAAATGACACTGACAAACCTCCACCAAACACACAAATACAATCACAGATTTAAAAAAAAAAAAAAAAAAAATTGGAAATGTACGAAACCGGAAAAAAAAGTAATTGGAAGATGTACGAAACCGAAAAATTTGTGAAAAAAAAACAGCGAAAATGTAAAGTAACGAAACGAGTTCAATTTGAAGTTAACCAATTAAGTTTCACTGTCAAAATTTTAGTAAATGTAGCGTGTTATCTGTGAATGTATAGATATATTGCAAAAACTCTCGCCAGCATACAATTAAAACATATTGAAGGTGAAGGGAGGAAAAAAAGACGGGATGAAAGGAAAGACAGTCATTAGAAGATTTCTGAAAGAGCTAAAACAGAAATTATTATTCATTTCGATTTTTTCAAGCATAATTTCGACAGAAATATTATTCATTTTTTTCTAGCATCAACAAAAATATTATTCATTTCGATTTTTTCAAGCATAATTTCGACAGAAATATTTTTAATTTCGATTTTTCTAGCATAAATTCAACAGAAATATTATTATTTTCGATTTTTTCTAGCATAAATTCAACAGAAATATCATTAATTTCGATTTTTTCAAGCATAATATCAACATAAAATTATTAATTTCGATTTTTTCTAACAAATTCAACAGAAATATTATTCATTTCGATACCATAAATTCATTTTTTTTTCTTTTTTGTATTCATATACGCTGAATAGACCCACATATGCGTAACGCCGATTAGCAGTGAATTTATTCATTGTGATTATTTGGAATGTACGAAACAATGTGAAAATAAGCTTTCATTTGACAAATTAATAGAAGATGAAATAGAAAAAAGATTAATAAAAAAAATTACTGATAATAATGATAATAATAAGTTAAATATTGATTGTCTATTAGAACAGTTGATAACTATTTAGGGAGCAATTATAATAACGTATGAAGGAATCAATAAACAATTGAGGATAATGAGAATTATCACAAAAGAAAATAAAGAAAAAGGAGTAAAAGGTTGAAGAAGAAGAATGAAAGATATTAATTCTATAAACAAAAGTTTGACTTCAGTTTGACAGAGAAGATAGAAAAGATAGAATTACTCAGAAATAAAATTGTAATAAGTTTATTAAAAGAGAGTAAAGGAAAAAAAGTACATTAATTATTAAAATAAGTCTGGTTCCAGTTTAACAGACAAGAAAAGTTTAAAAAACAAATTACCTTCAAATTAAACTACTTAACACAAAGCTTGTAGACTGCAGTGACTAACTATTATTATAAACAACAGAGCCATCGGACAATTAACTTTCAATAGTTCTAATCAATTGTTTATTACTCTAGTGATCAAATATATAACAAAATATGCAAGTCATCATCATATGAGGTCATTATTTCTCATTCGTTCCGTAAATACAAGTGGTTGATTTTGGTATAGAGAATTATGGCCGAATACTCTTCCTGACAGCAATCATAAAGACAGAAGCTTCTGTTTAATTTTTTCTTCATTGGCCTCTGTTCCATAGTAGTTGGTTTTGGTTCCAAGTCTTAAGGAAGGTTTACACGGTCAAACGGTTCGTTGAACTCGGTTAGACAGACAAGTGTTTGAAGTGATGTTCGAACGTGTGAATGGGGTACTTGGTTGTCGAACACGTTCGACAAACGTGTTTGACAACCAAATACCCCGTTCACACGTTCTAACATCACTTCAAACACTTGTCTGTCGAACCGCATTCGACGAACCGTTTGACCGTGTAAACCCCCCCCCTTTATGGCCCTATTACTTTCCTGACACCAATGCTCTCAAGTGATCCGGGCTTGGGACTGACCATATGTTAAGTTGGCTTTCTTCCCCATAAGATTTTGAAGAGGAGGGTCAAAGGTCAGGTGGAGTGCCAATGCCAAGGATATAAACTTATGAAAATGTTCCAAAAAAATTAGTTTCCCTTTTTGGGGGGAGAGGGGCGAAAAGTGGGGAACACATTTTCGTCAGTGAGAGAACCAAACACAAGTAATATTGTATCACAGAATAGTCAATGATTTCTCATGAACTTCTTTTATGAGGGCCAGAAAGAGGGGTAGGCTTGCAAACTTATGTCACTTTTGATTGCCAAACATCTATAATATGAAATCATGTAATTTTCCATTTACCTTCAAGATTAGAACTTTATTAACAAAAGGTTAAATATCTACGAAAGAAATGCCGAGGCTCTGCTTTGGACTGGTTATAAATCCTGAATAAAACTATTGTAAGGCATGGAAGCGTAGGCGGTGTATGGACAGCAAACAAGAAAATTAAAGGGGTACACAAACAGAAAAAAACAATGTTCTCAGCTGGAGCACAAATACCGTTATTATAATATCTATAATCTCTTTCCGTCAAGTTTTCCTAACATTACACTCAAGAAATCTAGCGGTTTTCTCGCCCAAAAGTTTTCTTCAGCGGTTTTTTTTTTTTCGCCCATAAGAAGTCTTCTCTTATGGCCTGTCAAAACCAAGTTGCTATTGCCGAGAACTAAACACCAAACCACAAAGGAATCAAACCCTACAAAATAACACCTTATAATGATCCCTGCGGGTTTAATCCCAGTTTAAAAAAACAAAAGCAATGCGTTATAACGCACACACACACATCGGCGTGTGCGGTGAGCAGCAATAAAAAAACAAAATGCGTTAATGTCAACAGCTGTAAGCATTGTGGGGTTAGATGGGGTTTCTTAATTTTACTGTTACATGATATATCAAAGAGAAGTCACCTGTGTGTGGTCTTCTCAGGTAGAACTACAATAGCAGGCCTTAAGATCAGTTAAAACAAAAAAATAAGAAACGGTTAACAAATGCTAATTATAACTGAGAGAGGGGAAGAAACTTCATAAAAAAACAGACAGAACAGTAGTAAATTCCAATAGTTACAAAAAAAAAAATAATATTTAACCTTAACAACAGTTAAAACTCAAATTCACACAAGTCAGTGATTTGCTTTCATTAAAGGTGAGCGCTGATAGAACACAAAGAAGTCCGAAAGACATATTGGTTTACATCATATAAAAACACTGTGTACAAAATGCAACTGACAGCATGGCGACTGCAACTGACTGCATTTACCGAGACAATCATAAGATCACCGTTTTAGCACTGTAAATAGAGTTAGATTCGTCTCGTTAAATCAGTCAATTGCAGCTCACAAAATAAAAAAAAATTTGCTTTTGCTTTGCTGCTTCAACGTGAGATCAACTGTACGACAACTTGGAATCTTTGTATACTGATATCAATAAAGCAGGTAACTAACATTCAAGCCAAAAAAGAAGAAAAAAAAAGCCAAATCTGGAATCCATTCCACTTGGAATATGATCTCTGAGGGTAACTTGTTTGCAAAGGGGGAAAAATGAAGCTGGAATTAGGTATTAAATAATAATATTTATATAATAAATAATTTATATTACAAGGTAATACATTACTACTGAATCTACTATAAAGATGGATTGTTCTACAGATAAGTAATGAGCATAAAAGTATTTGAAAGTATTAAAAAGTAATAAAGATAGTAGAAATAACTACAGTTGTCCCTCATCTTACACCGTATGAACTTGTATGGTTTTGAAGATACGTGGCAGGAAAATATTAAAAACTTAAATTTTATAAAATTCTCCCCCAAAATACATAACTACAGTACTTTTTTTTATATATATATGTCAATAGTATAGTGCAAGGTTCAAATACAGTACAGAAAGTTGGAAATAGATTATGTGTATAATATAGACACATTTATATAAGGATTTTGACTATTTGCAAATTTTTTCATTAAATGGGAAGAGATGGCACCAAGTAACAGTGTAAAGGGCGGTCTACACGGTCAAACGGTTCGTCAAATGCGGTTCGACAGACAAGTGTTTGAAGTAATGTTCGAACGTGTGAACGGGGTATTTGGTTGTCAAACACGTTTGTCGAACATGTTCGACAACCAAATACCCCGTTCACACGTAGGAACATCACTTCAAACACTTGTCTGTCGAACCGCGTTCGATGAACCATTTGACTGTGTAAACCCCCCTTAAGATGAGAGACAACTGTATATAAATATTTGCAGTCACACAAAGCCATCATATGTATGATGCCATTCATACATATGAAAAGTTCTGAAGATGTAAAGCGTGAGTTAAACACACTGAAAAGTGACTGAACAAGAATGGTAGACAAGCTCCGTTCTACACGTGACTAAACCCCTTATTTTCCTTCTAAATAAACCCAGTTCAACTCAAACAAGTCACCTGCGAGATCAATGTTCCATAATAAATACTTTGTAACAATTCTTTATCAAAGAGATATAAGTTCATAATGTATAAATTATAAAGGCAGAAGGAACCTAACCTAACCTATCTACCCTAACCTAACCTCACAATAATTAGAATGTGGCAATATGGGTGTATGAGCAAAAACCTTGTAAATAGGGAGTGATTATTTTTTTTTTCTATTTTAAGTATACCGACAGTTTTCTTGAGCGCAGCAGCAATTTAACATATAAAACAAAAAAAGTCTCTTGTGGCATTGTGATAATTCACTGTCGTTTCTTAGTTTTTTGTTTTGGTATTTTAAGAGTTTTTTTCCTTTCCCCATATTCGTGAGAACCCAAACTGACACACACGTGAGCCTAAGGCTAAATATAAATAGACATTATAAATAATACCAAAAAAAACTTTTGTACTGTTAACATTTGCAAATTTTTTGCTTTTTTTGGGGAGAAACTATATAATAAAAAAAGGAATAATTTTTTTTGTAAAATGTAAAAAGTGCCGATGTTTGAATGAGATCCGCAAACTTGTGACAGAAATGACATAAAAATGTGAGTAAAAATATAGTCACACACACACAACAACACTCAATAAGAAATGTGAACCACGCAAATAAAAAAAAAACTTCATTCAATCTTCACCCAAACCTTCCAAAAAAAAGGCTTCAAGGAAAAATAAATAAAATTGGCGCTTTACGACTGATAACACTTTAGCTTCGGATAAACGTCAAGAGGTCAAGAGGAGGCAATAAACGAAGGCTTGGGATTTGTTTAATAGAAAAGAAAATAAAGGTAAAAATCTTCTTTGGGCAATGTCCAATTAATGTAATAAAATAAAAATAAAAAATCTTTGGGATCATAATAATAATAGATGCCGCATCTGAACAGCTCTCAAAATGGGTCTGATGATCAGCACCTCTCAACCAATCCACCAGTCGGAGACTACTCTACCTTTCAACAACGGGGATTAGAGGGGAATTATGCCCAACCAAAACTCTCGATGGGGAGAGGGGAACCAAAGCACTTGGGCACTAGCAACAGACATTCTCACGCGATCATGAAAAAACATCAGAGGGAAATATAATAAATACATAAGTATTTACAGCATCTGCATTTAAAAAAAAAATTATATCCAACAAAATTCTTTCAATGTAACTGAGATCATATAAGTTTGTGAAAGTCCTCGGAGGCCCTTTGGAAAGGAGGCTAAGGTGAGAAGTGGGTTTTGGGAGAGATGGCGCTGGAAGCATCGTGAAAAAAAAAAATACTATCGGAGTAAAAATACAACAGTTGAACTTCACTTCACTCAAGTGTCTCGTTTTTCTCTCTCCTAGAAGTCTAGTTTATATAATGCTTTGAGCACCAGAAGATATCCATGAAGATTCATGAGGATTTTCCTCCTACACTATGGCAATCCAACCACACAACTCTCCCATAATGACCCACACTTCACACTATTGCCACCCCATGGGGTAAAAAAGGGGTGGTTTTATAATCTGCAGCCTCCAGGACATCATATGTTGATTATTTAAAGTAAAGGCAATAATGGTTTTGAGATCTTGAAGCCAGTCAATGAACGATATGTGTCTGTATTGTAACAAGAAAAAGACTTCTGGAGAAAACCCCAATTGCCTCAAGCACAGAAAACACCATTTTTCGAAGACGTGCACACAGTCCTGTCTTTAATTAATCTGTGGTGAGGAGTGTAGGATTTCTCTCGATGAGACCTTTTTTATTGCGCTTTCGGCCGGCAGAAGATGTGGACTTTTATTTTCTATTTTGGATGATACTTGCTTTCACAAGCGTTATCACCAGTCCACTGCTGAGGGGAAAAAATACAACGGGTTGTTACGATGTGGTGGTCTTAGTGCGCTTCACCAGGGCAGGAGGCTGATCATCTTCCAGTTTGGTGTTCGCTGATCGTTTCGCCTTTCGGATTTTCAAAAAAGCTGGAAAAGAGAAGAAAAATTTCATTAGTTACAAGTTTCGAAAATTTATCCATATTTATGGAAAAATAAGAGAAAATCCTATTAATTTGAAAGAGGTGAAAATTTCCTGTATTCTAAGAAAATTATTCTGAATTGTATTGTATAAAATTTTCATGCAGATGTATAATTGATGAAAAAAGTTCAGAATTAAGGTGGTTAAATTCTCTAGTTCTCTTTGAATACTTTATCATTATTACTTTTTAGATTTACTAAGATTTTTCATCTAATCTTGCAACTGCTATTACTATTAGTACTATTATCATTATTATTATTATTATTATTATTGACCTCCATTCTCTCACTGAGCTGCAATAATAGAATAAACACACCTATTTTTTTCATAAGTTTATTCTTAAATCCAAAAATCATATTCCAACAAATAATAAATCTGGATCGATTCTAGAATAAGCACCTGATGCAATATGCAATAAATACCAACAATAACTAGATGAATTAACTAGAAAAAGTAAATAATACCGATGTGGATTGCCAAAAGTAACTAGATTTTCATGATTGACACCAGTAAAAAAAAAAAACTAATCGGGTCTGGGCACGAATAAATAATAAAAACAGATGGGAGTATTGTGACTTGTCAGATGTGAAGGGATAATAAGACATGCGTAATGAATATCCAAGAATGACGTGACACGATATTAAATGTGGAAATTGAAAAGAGATATATATATATATATATATATATATATATATATATATATATATATATATATATATATATATATATATATATATATATATATATCTTCCCCCATCAAAATTAAAGAGCTTGCGGGAGAAATTACATAATCTAGACTGGGGGAGCAAGCTAGCTCATGTCAGTACCGGATCGAAGCCCGGATTAATGAAGAGGGTTGGTATCAGGAAAGGCAATTGGCTGTGATATATTGAGCCAAAATCAATGATAGTCTCCAAAAGGCCAATGCGAAACAGTGAACCTGAATGAACATAGGAAAAGATAATGATAAAGGAGTATGTGTGTGTGTGTGAGAGAGAGTGAGAGAGAGAGAGAGAGAGAGAGAGAGAGAGAGAGAGAGAGAGAGAGAGAGAGAGAGAGAGAGAGAGAGAGAGAGAGAGAGAGAGAGAATCTGAATGAATAACGTATGTAAAATATTAATGAAGAAACAGCGAATTCAAGGTTACAATCCCCACGACTTACACACATATACATACATACGTACACACACACACCAGATGACGCAACCTACCGGCTAACCAGATCGTAGTACAACATGTTGTATACGTTAAAACATCATACCAGACCTCGTTTGTATGTTCTTAAGATGAAAAATGTCTTTAAAAGCTAAAATTACACATTTTAACTAACAAGATACTGATGTTCGTATACTATATATATATATATATATATATATATATATATATATATATATATATATATATATATATATATATATATATATATATATATATATATATATATATATATACAACGAATATTCTCGCGTAATCGATATACATCTCTATTATCCCTCCACAACTGACATGTCACAACACTCCCCCTTTTTGTAAACCTCAAAAAGTATGCATTTTTTTTTTACCAAGAAATAAATAAATGGAGTGACTTCATAACATGGCAAAAGTCCACTCAATGTTTGTAAAAAAAAAAAAAAAATCGAAGCACATTAATATAATTTGTAAATAAAATCGACTCGCATAAATAAAATTCGTAAAAAGGTCGACTCGTGTCATTTCAACTAGTACATAAAGTTTAGCAAGTTTAAAATAGTAATCTCGTACAAATGTAACTTGTCTAAGAGTCGACTCGTATATATAACTTGCCATTGGATCAACATCCAAGTGACTTCATCGTCCAAGCATAAACACTCCTTATATATATATATATATATATATATATATAATATATATATATATATATATATATATATATATATATATATATATATATATATATATATATATATATATATATATATAATTTTTTTTTAATACAAAAAGGGAAAAAGAACTGATGGTACCCTAACACAAAGCAAAATTTCCAAGATAAAAAGAAACGTCATCTGCCTGCTATCATGAAAGCTCCATCCGTACGAGTCGTCACAGCTGTGGCTGGTGGAGGTGGTAGAGTGCACAGTGTTGTGCAACAAGGGCATTCACCATATGCAGAAATCATTAGTGATACGCCCCTCCTCCCTTAACGCGCACAACACTCAAGAGGGTGTCTCTATTCCGTGCAAGAGAGCATCGCTCTTTACAGCACTAATGGGAGCTACTGTGGTCCTTCTTTCTCGCAGGGGTTAACTCGCTGGCCAGATTGCAACTTTGCCAGAGCAGGTGCAGTAGTGTTTTTTTTTTCTTTCCAGGGTTGCAAACCTTTCTCAACTTTCCTAAATGCTTCTTCTTTAATTCTTGGATAGGAGCGATTTTCTAAGGAACTGCATTATGCATCTCATATTGTTCAAATTGATCTGAGAATAACATTTGTATCGATCACTTTTGTCTAATACCTCCTACATGAAGCAACTACAACGACAGATTTTTTTTTTATAATACTAAGTCTAAATTATTATTATTATTTTAAGAAGTGAAAAAAATGACCCCACGTTCATACATACCCATAATGAACAAGGCATAAGGAGTATATCCACAAAGTAATTGTGATAAAATAATGAAATTGGATCAACTAACATGTCCTCCAAGCAAGACCAGAAATAAAAAAATAAAAACTTGAGAGAGAGAGAGAGAGGAGAGAGAGAGAGAGAGAGAGAGAGAGAGAGAGAGAGAGAGAGAGAGAGAGAGAGAGAGAGAGAGAGAGAGAGAGGACAAAAACTTGCTCCTACCGCCCGCCAATTAGCCCAGGAGGGGGGGGGGGTTGCCCTGTCACATACGCGCACATACAGGCCCTTCCCAACGCTTGTATCTCATGCTTCTCAGCCTCCGGGCATCGGATGGGTATAACTCCAGGGGCACGGTCAGGGCAAAGGGCGCCTCCAAGGTTACAAGCTACTAAACCCAGAAGTCAGCGTGGGGGTCAAAGGTTTACCTTTGATACTCCTTTTTCATACCTGTCGGAGCTCTCAACGACAGGTAAACTGGCATAAGAAGGAGATAGAAAGACTGAAGAAGAATAAAAGAAACAAAATACAATAATAGAGAGAGAGAGAGAGAGAGAGAGAGAGAGAGAGAGAGAGAGAGAGAGAGAGAGAGAGAGAGAGAGAGAGAGAGAGAGAGATTGACTAAGCACAAGATATGGAGAGCTTGGAAGTACTAAGTTATATTTACCAACGCAAATCAGGGTGTATCTATACTGAACTCATCCAGGTATCACGGAAGACCTCCAATAAGGGGGAAACCAACAGTGAAACAGAATACTTAAGAGAATGGGGGAGGACATATACGGGATAGAGGCTCCTCCTAAAAACCGGTGTGTGTGTGGGCTTAAGCCAGAGTTAGTCTCTTCCCGATTTGCATGCGCTACCACTGAGCTACCGCGTCCCCTGTATCTATGTATATTAAGCTAGTCTAATCCATCATAGAGCCTACCTTAAAACCACAGGTGGATAAGACCCTGTAATCTACATCTGTACCCAACAATCTACATTATCACATGCCCCAAGTTACGCTAGTTCGTCGTGACCTTTGACCTGAGATAGTGCGATTAAGCCCCCACCAACCAACGTGATTACCGAGAGCAGTGTCCTGTCCTGACTCAAGAAGGGTTATGGAGACAGTAATCTTAAGAAGGACGACGTATCCCACACTTGAGAGCCATCGTGCCCAACCGCCCTTGGGTGTATCTACCCTAAGACCCATTATTCCATTTATGTTCTTGCAATTGACAGCAACTTCGTCTCTTCCCAAGCTTAACTTTCAGCTTTTTTTTCTCTCTCCTTTTACCCTTGACTTGAATCCTGGTTGCCAAGGTGCACCATACACCACCATAAAAGGACAAGAAAAGACTTGAGATCCGGAGAGAGAGAGAGAGAGAGAGGAGAGAGAGAGAGAGAGAGAGAGAGAGAGAGAGAGAGAGAGAGAGAGAGAGAGAGAGAGAGAGAGAGAGAGAGAGAGAATCTTATTGCACTTACTATAGCAATGAGAAATATGTGTAATAAATGTGAATAAGCACAATAATCATATATGCCTTTTCATCATATATGTTATGAATATTTAATAGTGTATAGTCTCTCTTGGTTCGATAATAATAATAATAATAATAATAATAATAATAATAATAATAATAATAATAATAACAAACTTGAACAATGATTATAGAATTCAGCTGAAATTCATAGCTATACCCAAAGTGAGTTTCAGTAATAATAATAATAATAATAATAATAATAATTAATATAATAATAATAATAACAGTAATTTGGAAGAGTAATTACAAAATCGAGCTGAAAATCACTGGAGTAATAACCAAAGTGTGTTATAGCCACTATACCATAACACACACACACAGGATAAGCGATTCTACAACAGAAAATCGTGGGTTACACGAAAAAATAAATCAAAACAGCCAAACTCTTCAACATCAGTAAATGAAAAAAATGAGTGGGTGGGTGGGTGGGAGACATTGCCAGTGCTGTTAGAAGCTTTTATTCTCCTCCTCAACCTATTATTATTCACCGCCCAGTTGCGACATCCTGTCGCACATTACCCGAAGGGGGTATTTTCGCTTGATTGCACTGGTAATTGCGGGAAATCACACGCGCGCGCACACACGGACAAACACAATACTTTCATCAGAGTTCAGGTGTAGCAGTGGGCATGGATTCATGAACTGTACTTGTTGGCTTTGAGGCGCTACGTCGAGGGTTCTCGGCCTGCCACCGTCTGAGTTTAGAAAGGGCATTCACTCAGGGTAATGATCACACTCCGTAACGTAACAACGATCATTTGTTTGCTGGAGTTAGGAGCCAGGGCAACTCAGTGGTATAGTCGTTATAGGTCTTACTATCCCTTCACGTCTGATAAGTCACAACACTCCCCATCTCTTTCTCCCTGCTCTCTTTCCCATTATTATTGTCTTCATTATTTTTTCAATCATTTTTTGTTGTTGTTTTCCAATCTAAATTTTGATATGTACTTAAACAGCTGCTTTTTCTTACAATGTTTTCTTGGTGCCCGGGACCGATAAGGACGGTTTTCTTTGCCCGTCCCGGTGTCACACAAATAAAAATATATACGGCAATCTGAATAAGCATCTAAAAATGTTAATGGAAACACCGTTTTATTATTATTTATGCGTTTTACTATTACCTGTTTATTCATAGTTTCTTTATAATTGTGAATACATATGTTAATTTTAGTGTAATACTAATTTTCTAAGTAAGTTTCATTGCTATTATATTGTACTCTTCACATCTGACAAGTCATTACACTCTCCATCTCTGTTTCTCTTTATGTATTCTTCGTGCCCAGGCCCGTTTTTTTTTTTTTTTTTTTTTTTGCCCGCCCTGGCGTCACAATCATTTAAAAAAAAAAAGTATCATCCTCTTATCTCTTCATTTACTTATCTACTTATAAGCGCATTCTTATTTTTTTTCTTTACTTAATAACCATAGTAATAAGTTCCCATTCAAATGGGGGTGGACACAGGCATGTAGGAACTAGGGGACTATGACTATGAGCCTAAGTTGGGCTCGAACATAGCTCTTGTCACAACCAGACTCGAGTGCTTTGACCATTGCGCTACCGCGGTGCCAGCTGGTTTCTTGCGGAAAAAAAAAACTGCTGACTGAGCTTCGACAGACTCAAATCCTTTGACTTCTATGGAATACGTGACAAGGGCACCAGACGAGGCATAATCTCCATACCCAGAGGCATTTTGAAGCTTGGAGACATTGCCCTTGGGGCAAACAAGGTTCCAAAAAAAAAAAAAAACTCTAAAAGTCATTGCCAAGGGCATCAACCAATGCCCACAGACATTCATTACTGCCCATTTCCAGTTGTCTTCTTATAGAACTACCATGACTTAGCGATTAATGAGAGCGAGCTGTCACCTAATATATTTCAATAAATGATACCCTTCTATATGACCTTTGACCCTTTATTATAAGGTACATGACGCCTGACCTCTTCAAATACAGTTTGATTTACCATAGCCCATCTTTATGGATTAATAGCTATTATTCACCATTCTTCCTTATCGGCAACTTTAGCAGTTTATAAGGGGTCGCTGTTTCTCGCAAGTCTCTTGTAGTCTAGCGCTTGGTTTTGGCTCAAAGTGTGAAAGGAAATGAGTTACGTGATACCAATTCTTTTGTTGATCTTGATTTTGTTTTGGCTCAAAGTTTAACGGAAAAATGACCTTGATACTAAAACTTATCACAGGTAAGAATTTTAGATTTTTTTTGGAAGGGATCAGGTAAAGATTAATGACCCTACATTAAATAACACTGTAGTTAGGTTAGGTTAGGTTAAGTTCTTACTTAGGCTAATCTAATATTTTACGGAGTTATATATTGTAGAGGGGGGTCGTTAATTTTTACCTGTGTTTTTTTTCATAGAGCTGAGATACCTTTATATACAAGTGCATGATTTAAATTAATAACCATTCGTGTACCTATTAATAATACTGTTTTTTAAAATCAAAACCTTTATTTTGCTGGTATAATCGAAACATTTCTAAAACACACTCACACACAATATATATATATATATATATATATATATATATATATATATATATATATATATATATATATATATATATATATATATATATATATATATACACAACCTCTATTCCTTTACCCTTTGCTATAAATAACAAGCAAACAAAAATTAATTCAACACACGTAAGGCTCCCCCCATTTTAGGGCAGCTGGGGAGGGGGGGTTTAATACCAAACGATCTGAAAGTAGATTCTTGTGTGAATTTCACTCTCAGCTAACGAGACAAACATGTGTCTTCACCTTCCCATGACATGCATTCACGAAAGATGGCTTCCTCCTTTAAAAAATAAATAACTAAAGGGAATAATTCCCATGAACTTGTGTAGGACCCCCTTAGGCCTATCACTTTTGTACGAAGCCTCATTGGCTGTTTACAACGATTTTATTGGAGTGTGGCTGAAGCGAAAAAGAAATAATAAATGGACAACCTTGTATATTTAAAGAGGTGTGTGTTACGTAGGGAGGTGAGAGAGAGAGAGAGAGAGAGAGAGAGAGAGAGAGAGAGAGAGAGAGAGAGAGAGAGAGAGAGAGAGAGAGAGAGAGAGAGAGAGAGAGAGAGAGAGAGAGAGAGAGAGAATTTAAGGGCCATATAAAAAATTCTAGGCCGTTATTCCTCCACTCGTGAAGTATCCCCAGATACATAAAACCGTCTGGTAAGGTCGTCAACCCCCGCTACATTCGACCCTTCATAAAAGTTATAAAAAACTCATATAGCAATGGTGTTGATGAAAAAAATCGCATTTCGTGTCCTTGGTGTTCTCAGGGTGAAAAGGGGTTTTTATTAGATCCATTCAGCCCTCGAAATGACGCAGGACTATTTTTTTTCTTTTGTTAAATTATCGTGGTCTAGTATCACTAGGCCTTGTAGTAGCAATAGTAAATACTAGGCCTTGTATTAGGAATAAAAAATGACACACTAGCTATTAGATAAATCTAACATTATTGCATTCAGATACTAGTATGAACAATCAAGTAACTATCACAGTACTTAGAAACTAAGCTATGAAGTCTCATGGAGTGTGCTCCAGTCGATGGACAAGGCCCTAGCAACTTGCATTGGATGTCAAATGTTTCACGCGAATAGGTCCTCCTTAAAAAGACCTACTTAACCAAAAGGAGTCGATGAGTATAAAGGATAACCACTTTTACCCAAACACTGCATTGATAGTTTTTGAATATTTTTTTTCCTCTTCTTACTTGTAAAAGGTTTTCAAAGCCCTTAGCAACAGTCGGCACACGATGTTTTTCAAACCCTTGTTGAATCCTGGGCCTAAGCCAACGTGAGAAGTGACCCTTGAGGCAATTATGCCGAGAAATATTGCATTTTTTTTTTTACATCGCGATATGTTTATAAATATAACTCTTAAGTATCTCATGTCAAGTAAAATATAATTTCTAGTGTTCCAACAGTATTTTAAGTTTCTATAAAGAGATGAACCTACAAAAAACTTCGAAATTGGCCTCTTGGCGATTCTAAGGGTACATATCTATGTCCAATTAGGGAACGAAACACCCTCACATCATAAAAATATAATTTCTAGTGTTCCAACAGTATTTAAGGGTTTCTATTAAGAGATGAACCTACAAAAACCTTCGAAATTGGCCTCTTGGCGATTCTAAGGGTACAAATCTATGTCCAATTAGGGAACGAAACACCCTCACATCATAAAAAATGTACCCTAACTATTCCTTTTCCAGCTGCATGGCTAAAGAAATTGTAGTCCTTTTCCAAATCCCACTCC
The DNA here is from genome assembly GCA_037179515.1 of Halocaridina rubra. Taxonomy (NCBI): domain Eukaryota; kingdom Metazoa; phylum Arthropoda; class Malacostraca; order Decapoda; family Atyidae; genus Halocaridina; species Halocaridina rubra. The sequence goes on from JAXCGZ010000710.1 coordinate 33,392, forward strand.
CCTCCGCCCCTCCATCTCCCTTGAATCATCTTTGAACTCTTTCTACCTAGATTTTTTAAGGGCCAGCTTTCAAGTGCGAGCTTTGAGTGCTAGAGTAAGTGGGCAATGCGGTTTACGGTCAAACGCTGCTTCAACTTCGTTCAAGTGTCTCTTATGCGTTTTTTCTTTTTCTTTTCTGTGCATTAGTAACCAACCAAGCGTTGACGAGGTATGCCATATTCAAGAGACTGTTCAAATGCATGTCTTTTCCACTTTCTGACACAGTCTTCATTTTTTTTTCTTTCCTCAGTATTGAAGATATTTTCTTTTATTTAACGAGGAGGAAACCACCAGTGATACAGAGGAAACAATTCAAGAAGCATTCTCGTTCAGTACAGAAGATACGTATTGCTTTCTCCTTTTCCACAAAGACCTTGGGTTGGGACAGGATTCCTTCTTGATCTATTATAATTCTTTCAAGAACACATTACAAGTATTGCCTTTAAACCCCCTCCCCATTTCCTTTTTCCCACAAAACGGGGTTACAATTCCACATTTTCTTCAGGAACTTGCGCATAATAGGTATATGTGGGCAGGAACGAAGGTTTTAAAAGGTTTAATCCTCATTCTTTCCAGTTAGGGAAACTGCCTTCTGTTAAACCCCAGTTACTGCTTTCTCGTTCTTACTCATTCACAGCCTCTTCATTCACTCGTCATACCTGGACGAGATTGAATGAATGAATGAAAAGTATGAGCTTGACTCTAAACCCTATTTTTTTCCTGATATGAAAGCGAGACGTAGGTATGTCATTGTGAGAAGTTATATATATATACTCCAACCCTCTCTTGTCAGCCTCTCCTTCACCCCTAACTAGTCTACCAGACTACCGTAAGTTCAGCATCAAGGAAGGTTTGTAGGCTATCACCAACCGTATACAAAAGTCTGTAACGCATTTATCCAACATTTTATATTTTATTACGGTTCACTAAGACGCCCTATCCCCCCCCCTGTAAGTTAAATGTACATTCAAAATACATATCTAGATTTTTTATACCCATAAGTTCCTACATGGTCAACACAAACACATACACCATATAACGAAGGGGTCTCTTTAAAACTGCATTTTAACGACATCAATCAAGGGGATACGACAAGGAGATAGACACTGCCCAGAATAGAAGGGGTAAACATACGTCACTGAAAATGAAAAGAACCACTTCGAAGTGTGGAATGCCATTCATCGAAAAAGAAAGAAAAAATCGAAATAAAAGAACGTAATGGAGAAGCTGTTCTATCTATCTATCTATCTATCTATCTATCTATCTATCTATCTATCTATATATATATATATATATATATATATATATATATATATATATATATATATATATATTGAGTCTTATGATAATTTAAAATAAGCCTGTAGTAGCAACAGATCTTTTAGCGAAGGTACAAGAGGCCTTTCCTCGATAAGTATGACCAATAAGAAAAAATAACCTTCACCAAAACCCAACATAAAAGCTTTATAGAAAGTATGTAAGTCTTAAAGAACCCCATTTTTTATATTTGAATAGTAATATTCAGGTAGTAGGAAAATTTTTGGAAAAAAAAAAAGGAAAAAATAAAGGCTGATCTCACATCAAACCACAATTGACAAAAATGGTGCCTTTTTACCCCAAACCTTTAAAAGCGATGTATAGAAGCAATAAAGGGCATTTTTTCCCTTTCTCTTCATTACGGCATACAAATCGACATACATATGTGAATTCCCAGTTTTCAAAAGTACATACCATAGAAGATAGTGATATGAAGGGGAGGTAAAGGGCCAGAGAAGGAAATGGTGTATACAAGAGTTGGACTTTTTTCAGAGAGCGTATCTTCGTTGCTACACTTAAAGCGATGACACAACCACAAAAGACTTTAATACGTGGGTTCAATAGAAGGACCCATTATCACATCTGAATACAGGGTCGATTGGCCTTCTTATATGCCAAGAAGGAGGATGGTTTTTGGGTATGATGAAGACCACTTTTATGGTAAAGGAAAAGTGCCCATCTTTTATTCTGAATACGTCTTGAGAGAGAGAGAGAGAGAGAGAGAGAGAGAGAGAGAGAGAGAGAGAGAGAGAGAGAGAGAGAGAGAGAGAGAGAGAGTTTCTTATGACCAAGTTACAAAAGCCTCAAAGGTATTGTAAATACACTAGACTTTTGACAAAAAAAAAAAAAAAATACTACCAATAACAAACTCTTTGAATAAATAATTTACCATCTCCGTTCAGTATTATATATATATATATATATATATATATATATATATATATATATATATATATATATATATATGAGTGTGTGTGTGTGTGTGTTTTATCTGCGCCACTAAAACATTTTAAATATGAATACATTTATATTATTTTTTTTTACATATACAGTAATAATTGTACTTTTTATTCAACATAAAACTTTCATCATTAAAATTGTGACCTACTGCATATGAACATAATTTCTCCTTAAACGCAAAAGTCATCTTAAAATCTACCTAAATACCTACGAATATTTTTTCACCAAAACTAAGGACCATATTCCCCCCAAATAAAGTAACAAAAGAGCTTGTGTGTGAATCTTTTCAGAATGAATATAAATGCATTAGTTTTTTAACGCTGCCATCTTCAATATTTACATCAACAATTGTTTATTATATTGGTTATTGTCATAAAGACAGATTATAGTAAAACAAAGCAGATTATAGTTGCATATATCTATATAATAAATGCAGTAAAATCAAATTGATTCGCTTCAGAAAAACTTTTCTATAATCTGTTGAACGTACAAAATAACATTATTTAGCCTACCTGGTCAGAGTAAAAAAAAACTTGTTTCAGAATCACGTGGTTGTATCTTTAAATCTGAGTTTACTATAGGAAGTGCCTTTATCTTTGGATGGTTGTAAGCGAAGGGAGGGTGAAAGAAACCTCTATCCCCATCCCACCCCACTCTATTGACCATAACCCATTCCCCGACCCTTTCCTCAGAGATGGTGAGGCTTCCCGCCTAAAAAGCGCCACGCGCGCGCGTCAACTTCCCGCGAAAAACGGGACACGAACGTTTTTCCCGCCTAGAATTCAAATAGCTGCAGAGAGATCACGTTGGTTGGCCACGCACATGTCTTACGTAGTGGAGGGCTGCACTTTATCAAAACAACAACATTATAGTAAGTGACTACTATGACCCCCCCTTAACATCACCCCCTACCCACGTGATGCTACTAAGCTTGTTTCTTTTGTTATTTTTTTGTATTATATCGCACGAAAACATCTTTATCTCTCCAATTACTCAAATTAGTGTTAATAGTTTTAAGACAAATAACTTTGTTAGACTATATACATAATATGAACGGGGGTTAACATTTACAACTTCAACAATTTTTTTTTATTTATTCAGATAACTGTACATGGGAACATGTGCACATGGGCACTCCCAGTGATATTGCAGTCGATAAACATTACAATATATTTGGTTATGTATATATAAAATCTTAATAGAATTTGCAATTAATTTTAAATAGCATAGCAAGTCATTAATAATAAAATAGTGTAATAATTGACTGATGGAAGAAGAGCACTCTGCGATTGTTAATTACGAGTTAATATTATTACGGTTTACATGTATTAATAGCAGATGAGCACTGCGATTATTAATTAAGAGTTATATTTGTAACAATATTTTCAATAGCCCTTGTTGAGTGCTATCATCTAAGTTAAATTTCCATTTTTCCACAGTACCACTGCAGACAATTTAAAGCAGATATAGGACAACAATTTTCAGGTTAGAGTAATAAGTAGGTACACATACATATGCATGCATACACATGTTTCTTCACTAGTGTGATTTATTTACGAAGTATAGCTTTAATTAAAATTATAATTCTGACAATGTATTAACTACTATTCCGTTACTATATAGTATGCAGTCTGCCACTATATATAACCTGGTTAGGTTAAAGTTACAAGACTATAGACCATTAGGGGGCCCGCATTCTATAATAAGCACCCATGCATTTCTTTCAAAATAGCATCCTCTCTAGGTAAACTATTTTTTTGTGATATGCTCATGCATACAGACACTCCTTACATAAAAATACATTACTTAGCAGTTACGTACTCTGCAATATTTAGAGGAATATACTATGATGTATTTCCTTGTTTTTTTTTAGGCATCAGTTTTATACATTTTATACTGATACATATAGGCCTAAGTATACAAATTAAATTTTGACAAGGAAAAGTAAGAACAAATTGTGCTTGTTCCCTTATCCTCTTTAGTCGACTCTTATGACAAGTGGTAGATACAATATAGGCGTATATTTCTCTCCCCTTAATATGGAAGTATATTTCTCTCCCATGACATCAGATATACGACTAAACAAACAAATAAATAGATATATTTAATGTAAACACGAATGCATGCTCGCAGGATGCATGGAAACCTGTAGTATCAAGTGACCGTATTGACTCGATGACCTTTCCCTCCCTCCCTCCCTCTTCCCACAAAAAGAGGCGCTGTTGCCAAATGGCCATTAGCATAATTGTGCTTGTTGAAGAAGGAGAGTTAATATGTACTGCAAGCAGTGAACCTGTAAATAGAATGAGTATAACTATATTCGCTTTTTTTTAAATGATATAAATTTCTCTATTTAAGATGTGGATAGAAAACATGAAAATATTATAGTAAACGTTTTTATATAATAGACATGTGTGTTTATTTCTATATATATATATATATATATATATATATATATATATATATATATATATATATATATATATATATATATATATATATATATATATTATGGCTACTTTTTTAGATAACCAGTTTTCAATATTGTCGAAGAGGAGAGAGAGAGAGAGAGAGAGAGAGAGAGAGAGAGAGAGAGAGAGAGAGAGAGAGAGAGAGAAGCGTTATGTCGCAACGATGAACTGATACACGGTCCACTTTATATACGTGATCACATGACGAGTCAATGGGTAGAGAAAACTACGTCGAAACATAGTACAACTACTACAACTTGCGTAGTAAGCGATAAGCCTTATCGAAAAACCCGGCTAAAGCTTCCCAACCAACCAGTTGAAGGGGGCAGTTGATAAGAGGCTGAAATGGCAGTTACTGATAACTCACTGATAAAGAGGAGAAACGCCGGGAGGCATTGGGTGGAGAATTTAGTCTTGATATCAGAAGCACTATCTGAAGAAGTAGAGCCTACCAGGGAACTAATTTAGCACCTTTTTTTCTCTACTTTAAAAAAGGGCGCGCGTGGGCCTAGTTCGGCTAGGATTAGGAAAAAAATCTAGCCTTTGTTACAGGTTTAAATATTAATGGTTGTTATTACAGTAGGCCTATCATACATTCAAATAATGTCTTTTTAAGTTCAAAAAGAAACCCGATATTAGGATAAAACTATCAATATTTGTAACAGGATCCAGAATAAGAGGAAGTACTTACACACATACAGTAGCTGGTTTCAGTTGCTAACGTCACATAAGAACCAACAGGAGATAGTGTCCCAGATAAAGTCCTTGAGGCAGACTTAAAAGTACAGTAGTGTAAACTCACTCACTCTCTCTCTCTCTCTCTCTTTCTCTCTCAGGACTACGCGTGGTGTAAACCTCTCTCTCTCTTGCCTTGTGACCCTTCATTAACTGTTATGCAAACAAACACCAGTGTTAAGAATCAACAAGTCCCTACGTAACACTATTATTAAACACTTTTTGAAGTATCAAATGTTTAGGCTGTATTACAATAAAAGTACATTCATATTTTTAATATATTTTTATTATGGTCAAATTACAATTATAGTTGATATCAAATTCTCAACGTCTTTCAGTCTAGGCTAGATAAATTCTAGCTCGCCCTTTTCGGAGCTGGGATGTGTAAGCCTAACCTTAGTTGTCAAACGAGATTGCAAGTTCAATTACTGACACACCACTGACCAACAACAACAGATAACGAAATTCTTGCATAAAAAAATAAGTAACAAGATTGAAAATGAAAAAGTAGTGGGAAAAAAAGGGGTTAACACGAATTTTACTTAGGCCTTGTCTGGCTCAATCATCAGTCAGAACCTTGTCTTTCTTGCCTTGAAAGAAGAAGGGGGTGGAGGAAAGGGGTAAAAAGCCTCTTTTCAAGAGCTGAAGGGGGTCTCAACCAATACAGCAGGAGAGGGGACTTCTTGGCTTAGAGACAGGAGACATTCTATCGCTCTCTATAATGTATGTTGGAAATAAAGCATTATTATTATATATTATTATTATATAAAATAGGCTAGCTACAGTAATACCAAATATGACACAGGGTGCCTCTTGTTTTCCCCTTCTAAGGGAAGTAATTAAGCTAAGGCAAAATACTCTTGACTCTTTGGGAAGAGAATATACAGAAGAGGGGATTCCCAGTCCCCTCGCTCCGCCCCATTTAGTCGACTCTTACGAGACACAGGGGAACACGTAGGAATTATAACCCCTCCCTCAGAGGGAGTATATATATATATATATATATATATATATATATATATATATATATATATATATATATATATATATATATATATATATATATATATATATATATAACAAGCGTATATATAAATAAATAAAATATATTTTTTGGTATCGCAAACACAACTGTCCTGGCCTGAAGGGGTTATATTGAAGAGGACAAACAGAACTTCCCTCCTAAAAAATAAAGACAACGTCAGTGTTGCCAAAGGATGAGAAAAGAAAGAAAAGGGAAAAAAATCGAGGAAAGTTTAGATTTGTTGAATTGACGCCAATGTCCCTTCGAGATAAAAACCTCCCAACACGGCTTCTGACAGGCCAAGGCATATACCGCCGTCGGTGGCCTATGCATAAAGTTCATTCACACCTGAGCCTCCTTACACCCGATGTGCCTTTTTAACTCCTTTATACGAAACAGACACTGGGGTGTCTCTTCCACCTCCCTCCAGGTAAATTAATCTTACGCATGTATTTCAATATACACGTTTAAGAACTACAGTATCCTCTCCAAGTGTTAAAGGAAAAAAAGGGAGGACAGACAGTCTTTTAAGTATCTTCATGTCATGTAAAAATAAATAAATAAAGACCTAAACTTTGATCCTGAAAACTGTTTCTATAGAAGTTGGCAACACAACCCCCCCGACTCGTCCACTGACTTACAACTTCGACTTGATTCTGCGTTCGAAACCCCGATTCTGGAGGCAATTTTCTTCATTCTCAACTAAATTGTGCCTTGAGTACATTGTTCACATAAACTGTACAAATAAAAATTAATAAAGTAATTGAAATGTCAATAAGTATTTACGGAGACCCGAGATACGAACGGCAATCAACTTGTTTGGGTTCGGACGAAGCGGTGTGGCAAAGCCGAGAGCTCTAGAGTAAACGTAGTAATATGTTTTGCGGGGATCTTCATTTCGCGTTTTGCAATATAAGCATAAAATACTATTAAGGATTTATTTAAATCATTGAATAATTACAGAAGATCTTATTACAAGAAAACTGCACAGGAGCGATTTAAATAATATTTTGTAATAAATAACGTAAAATTTCGAGAATATAAATCCACCAATTCCGGCTTAGAGACTCGCATGTACAAACCCGGTCATCGAGAAGCTCTTAACAAGAATTACAATACTATCGAAATTTTAATTAATGTAGATCTTATCTAAAACTAACTATATTTGCAAGGTGCCACTATCCTTTATTGAGAGCCAAAAAATCGCACTGTTGAAGAAATTTAGGAGGGTACAATACCGGGGTCAAACGTTCCTGGTGTGTTGCTCACGTTGAGTAATACCCGATGTACACATACACATACATACAAGCATGTATTATGCATTACACCTACACACGTACATTATATGCATCAAGTGAACAGGGCATCTGATACCCAATACTCTTTAGGGATGATATATATATATATATATATATATATATATATATATATATATATATATATATATATATATATATATATATATATATATATATATATATATATATATACAATTATATTAATCTTTAAAATGGCTTAAATAATATCTGCTTTCAATTGGCGAAGACTTAGCGAGCGAAGGAGAAAAACCAGAGGAAAACAGAGAACCAAGAGGACAGGGTGATGTTTATCGATTCCAAATTATATATATAAAAAAAAAAATCCATACCGTTCGATATCGCATCCCCGGGTAAAATATCACCGAGAACGCGGCCTCTACGTAACATTTAAAACTTTACTTGACTGAATGTACAGAGAACTTACGTGTATTATACGCATCTGTTCGCTTATGTCATCATAAATTTAAATAAATTTCGATTTAATTTGATTTTTCCGTTAAGACACGTTCAATGTATTATATATGTATCCTATTTTTCATCTAAAGCTTGAAGGCAATATGTGTAGTGATGGGCTGTCATCTTCATCAGAGAGAGAGAGAGAGAGAGAGAGAGAGAGAGAGAGAGAGAGAGAGAGAGAGAGAGAGAGAGAGAGAGAGAGAGAGAGAGAGAGAGAGAGAGAGAGAGAGAGAGAGAGAGAGAGACTTAGGCCTGACTCAGCAAAACCCCAAAGCCTTGCCCTTTTACCCCTATCACTGGGACAACAACAACGCCACCTATATCTTCATTACATTACACACGACCTACCTTTGCCCCTCCCTCTTAACCCCATATGCATAACTATAAAAGGAAAAAAAAAAGCCAATAAATTGCCTATAAAAAGGTGGGGTTGGCAACATCTGAAATATTGCCAACTACCAATATCAGCTCAACTCAGGGTCGCTCCTGCAACAGAGGCGAGGAGTGAGGGTTTGCAGCTGGTGCAGTCAATGTGCGTTGCAGAGACTGCCATCAAACTCTACTGCTGATTGGTCAGTTCCGCTTGCAACACGTGCGCCCATTGGTCAGTTCCGTACCATGTGACCATCACGGTCTGACGTCACGTGGGTGGTTACTGATGCACTTAATCCTGATGAATCCTGTAAAGCTCTTAACACCCCCTACACCCTAAGCACCATCCCCCACTGCAGCCTATGTTTATAGAAATGCGTAAATGCATACATCTCTCAGATTATAATGACTGTTCATGCAATTGATCTACGCATCACGCCATTACGAAAAGATACCAAAAATAAAACATTTTATGAGTCTAGAACGTATACCTAATAATAAGTCATTAATTTTCTTTTTTTATTTTTTTCTTCATGAAACTGAACAGGTACAGATAATATATCAATTATGGAGTAAAAAAAAAAACATGAACTATTACTGTAATTCATTAAGAGAACTATCTTTGAAGGTACCAAGTCAAAACATACTAATTATATGAGTTCATGACATATTAATTTTCAGGGAAAAAATAGAGTACAAAATATGTACAAATTAATTTCTGTTTCTTAATACAACTAATTTATCGATTTTAAGTGTTTCTGGGATGTAGAATTTCGAACAATGTTATAAATATATATTAGGACAAAACAGATATGCTAATATGAAAAAACATTGGCCTATAAAAATAAAAACAAAATTCTGAACTTGCACACACACAATTTTATATATATATATATATATATTATATATATATATATATATATATATATATATATATATATATATATATATATATATATATATATATATGTATAATTATTCATATATATATATATATATATATATATATATATATATATATATATATATATATATATATATAATTATTCATATCTATATTATATATATATATATATAATATATATAATTATTCATATATATATATATATATATATATATATATATATATATATATATATATATATATATATATAATGAGTCATGTTTTCACATATGTAATGTGCTTATTTGGTTTTATATATATATATATATATATATATATATATATATATATATATATATATATATATATATAGAGAGAGAGAGAGAGAGAGAGAGAGAGAGAGAGAGAGAGAGAGAGAGAGAGAGAGAGAGATTATTAATGAAACTATATGCCAATCGGCACCAATAAGGGAAATATTCTGAAGACGAAATTTATCATTAGTGTAAATTAAAATTTACTTTGCTTTCATTTGAAGTAAGTGCTTGATGTATCCGTGTAAAGCTACGATTGCTGTTACGAAAATGCAATTTCCTTCTGGTAAAATAATATTAGCAATAATAATGATAATAATAGTTTATTTTTAAACCCTACAAAGAGTTTACAAAACACTGAAAAATATATATCCCATCCAAAATTAATTTAATGTATCAATTACAAACTATAATAATAAACTTCGAGATATTTCCTAACTGGAGCTTGAAAATAGACATTAATGCTACTAATACTATTACTAATAATAATAATAATAATAATAATAATAATAATAATAATAATAATAATAATTATTATTATTATTCCACAGTGCACTTACTTGTTAATTTGGGCTGTGCAGCCTTGGGTCTATTATTTTTGACAGAAGCTGGTGATAGAGTTCTGCTTCTTCTTTCGGATTTGGTGTCCAAATTGAAGTCCCTATTATTACACTGTTTCACTGCTCTAATTTGTTCACTGGTTTTGGTGGTGTCTTTACTACAACTAGGTTGGTTTGTATTGAGGGTGGGTTTGTCTGAAGACGACGACGAAGACGTCGTCGAGGCCGTTTTAATAAGAGCAATGGTTTGTAAAGTCGTAGCGGTGGTCGTAGTAGAACTTTCAGGTACGGAAAGGGTGACAATATTGGGTAGAGAGGAGGATGATGATGATGGTGTTGATAATTGTGATGACGACGAAGAGGACGTGAAGGTTGCTGGAGTACTTCCAACATCACATTTATTGCCTAAGTAATTAAGTCTTCGCATTTCATACGCTTGCGGCACCCCTTCTACAACGGGCTCCCAGCTATAGCGGCCTTCCTTGGGCTTTTCCGATTCAAAATCGAAATTCCACTTTTTCATGTCGTTTTGGGCGATTTTGCTCAACTCGTCTTGCACGAACTTTAAGTTTTCGTCGTGGTCAATGGGCCCAAAGAGATTCCGCCGGACCTGTGCAGCTTGTTGGACAGATCGCTCTTCGTTGGGCGTCGTCGGGCTGTGCGATAGATGCCGTCTTAATTCGGACATTCTGCAGCCCAAATACGTCGGAAACGCAATTCTTGTGCTCATGGCGATCTCTTCGAAGCACAATCCCCGCATCGAGAGATTTTCCTTCACTGTCGAAAAAGCCTCTGATTACTATTACTACTGCACTCATACGTCACGGAAATTACACTTCCTTTCATCCATCAACACAAGCACCTTTAATTGCACTGATGCGACGCGGTTCATATATTATAAATTAGAAGAAAAAAAAATAATCCTCTTTGGACGCCAAATAGCGGGGTCTCTTCTCTCGCTCTTCACTCTTTCCCCCCACACCTTTTCGCCACTGCCGCCCAAGCAACTCTGTCGTAAATGCGTTGGCATCAGTCCCTCCTGAGCAGCCTCAACTTCCAACAACACCCCAACACGGGCTGCCAAAGGTGTACCAACCCTTCGGAGCTCTCACTCACCCGCTTCACTCGCGGCCAAATATAACCTTGAACGCATCACTATTTTCCATGTACGGCTTATATATTCAACTCATTTGTCCTTTTCCTCTTGTCTTATCTCGATATCTTTTAATTAATAATTAATTTAGTGTTTTATGCAAATAACTGCCTGTACTGCTTCACGGTGGATTAAGATTCGGTGACGTCATGCTCGATTGACCAATCCGAAGAGGTGGAGTTATCACAAGCTGAATTTATTCGTCCAATCAGGGCTTTTGGAAGTTCTCGTCCAATGCTCCGCCTATGCTTCTTAACATATTCCTTACGAGCAAAGAGGAGCGTGCTCGAAGCAGTCAAGGTGTGAAGATTCTTGTAATTGCATTGAACTGCTGCACCTTTCGTAATAGGTGAAAAGCCTTGTAACCAACCTTAATAATCATGCAACACACACACACACACACACACACACATATATATATATATATATATATATATATATATATATATATATATATATATATATATATATATATATATATATATATATATATATATATATATATATATATATATATATATATATATATATATATATATATATATATATATATATATATATATATATATATATATATATAATAGTATCGGTTAAAATGGTCAGTAAAAATAAAGTATAAATAGTTATGACTGTAGATTGTGCCATCTATTGGAAAGCCGCTGAACTACAGAATAAGCTTGTCGTCCGGGAGTACAGAGGGCGAC
>JAXCGZ010000711.1:0-15000 GCA_037179515.1 Halocaridina rubra
TATGTCAAATCTTAAAAAATAAAACATTTGTTACTTGAAATTGGGCTTTTTCCTTCTGTTGTGATGGGCGATATATCATTCCACTTCCAAGATCTTTACCTAAATAATTCTTACGAACTGTCTGGAATACTTAAAGTGAAAATAGATCAGTATAAACAAAATAATTTCAAGAAACTAATTGTTGACATATTCCATAGGTCTCTCGAAGTACAGCGTTTTTTGTTGTTGTTGACATATTCCATATGTCTCTCGGTGTAAAACGTTTTTTTTTTTTTATTTATGAAAAGAATCGGACATGTTTCAGATGGACCACACTTTTTATTCAGAGATGTATTAATAAATTTATTTAGTAGCTAAAATAGATAATTGAGCTTCATTTATAATTATCCAAAAACTTACGTCAACTACGCCTAGAACACTTTTTGAAAATTTCGACAATAAATTTAAGGTTAATTATTAGAGATAAGTAATACCAAAGAGGCGCCGTTGTATACCCGAGAGACGAGACCAACACTGCCCATACTCGTGTAAGTCTCGCTGCTATATGTAATCTCCATTTGATGTAATTGCCTTTATGTCAATAAAATTTTTATTTGATTTGATTTATGAAAACCCAAATTTATCCTATTTAAGTACGTATCTAAACCTATTCTAGGTTTACACACAGTACAAAATGGAACCGATCAGGAGACGGTAAGTTACGAGCTTGGGGCTCTTTCCCGTAAGCACAATTAGGCATATATATATATATATATATATATATATATATATATATATATATATATATATATATATATATATATATATATATATATATATATATATATATATATATATATATATATAACCTTTTGAATCTACATACTTATTTCATATTTTCTGATATTGGTGTATTTTTCATTATCATTATAATTGGATATGTTCAGCTTATTCATGTGAAAGAATTTTTAAGGTATTAAAATTTCAACTGACTTTGATTACTTCTTACTTGTGGTGTATTTAAGGCCCGTACTACGTGTTGTTTTGTATGCTCCAGCTGAAGACTGTAAAAGTCCTCTGACAACAGAAATAAAATGATGGCTCTGCAAGTCATTGCATGGGTGGGCTTGACATCTCTAAGTCTATATTTTGGGGCATGCGAAGTCAGAGCATAAACCGATGTTCTGCTCACATTTGTTTACGCAAAAACCACCAAGCATTCCAAGGTTTCAGAGAGGAAGTATACAGTATTTGTAGCAACTATCATACCTTGGGGAGCCTGCATATACCTCACAATAAAGAGATCCATATTAGATATTTAAGGTCTTTCATAAAATATTAATCAGAAACTTTTAAAGACAGAGAGAAGTATAATGATATACCTTGCACAGTAGACCTATCTACAGCCTATATAGAATTTGTTTGGAATAGCAACTGCAGTAGGTGGCCAGAACGAAGTATAACGATATACCTTGCACAGTAGACTTATCAACAGCCTATGTATAATTTGTTTGGAACAGCATCTCCAGTAGGTGGCCAGACAGCCTGGTTTAGGAAGGATTGTCCTGCTTTTGAGAACTCAGTCCTTCATCTTTTGCCACCATAAGAGGGACATCAATTTATTCTCCTTTTTGGGGATTGTCTGAAAATTTTGCCACCATAAGAGGGACATCAATTTATTCTCCTTTTTGGGGACTGTTTGAAAATTATTAGAGTATATTAAATACCTTATGTATACTAAAATACCAGGAAGTTCAGAAACTGAGGCCCATTAACTATTGACGTATTTTTATCATAATTTCATTGAGTTCCTGTTAGTAACACTGCACACAGAGCTGCAGGGTACATGTACAAGATAAGTTATCTATCAAGTATACTTACAGGCTTGAGATTCGGAGTCCGAGACGGCCACAGTGGAGTGGTAGACAATATTTGCTTCTTAAACCCCTAAAGAAATGCTTAATTTTTTCCATGAACAGACTATAGTATTTGGATTTATATTTAAGTGGAAAAAAGGTAACCGTCATACATTTTGTTCATCATACCTTGCAATGTGGATATTAGCAACATGGAATAAAGTGCAACTGAATGGCAGACTGCTACAATTAAATATAAATTTAATACTCATTGTGCCAGTATATCACTCTTCTTATCATTTTTCCTCCCAGCCTGATTATCTCCAGATGACATAATATTTGCAACAGAACTGTGTAAAATGTATCATGCTGTGAAGCATCATCACTCATACAATAGGGTATGAGTTGACAAAGAAATAGAGAGTGACTTACTGATACTGAAAGTTGTAAGATGAGGGAAAATTAATGGAAAAAGTCTGTGTGAAAATATTCTAGCACAGTATTTGGTAAAAACACTTGTGGAGTACATCAAAGAACATGGTGTGCCTATTAAATAGCAACTTATGCTTTAAACAAATGTGCAACAATGCAACAAAGTATTTCCTAATTTTTCTGAGATACTTTCATTTTGAGGAGTGCAGCATGTGTTACTTGCCTTTTACAGTGATAACAATGAATTATCTGACGCCATGACAAATTAGTTACTATCTAAACAAGTGAGGTCAGATCTGACAATGCAATTGTAAACTATGGAAAACACAACAGTGTTTTAAGCTGAAAACTGCTCAAAATAATGTTACTGATGAAAACTGTATGACTCATATTTTGCACAATGCAAAAAAATTAGTCACAAGAAAACTCTAGATTTATGTTCAAATTACTGTCTCAAAGTGTACAACCAATTAAGCTACTCAGCCAAAAGAACAGCAAAAGTAGAGGAATTCTGTTATTTTTTTTGTGAGAGAGACAGGGATGGGCAAGAAAATTGCCCTCATTGGTCCTGGGCACCAAGAAAAAACTGAGCTGAAGAAAAAATAGCAGTTTAAGGACAAGCCAGATATACAAGATTGATAAAAAAAAAATGCAGGCTGAAAGAATAGAGTAATGAAACCCTAGAAATATGGCAGGATTAGGCCCTGAGATGACGATAGATTAACTATCTGAAGGAAGTAAGGTCATTAGAGTTAGGAAAGACAGAAGGAGGAAGAGAGTTTCAGAGTCGGAGGTGGAAGGGAAGATTAAGTCACTATACCGACCAATCTGCGAGATACATATCTCCACACAGTACTTGTGAGACTAGGCCGCATGGCAACTGTTACATGGCCACAGCACCTGAGAAGGGATGCAGCTCACAAGCTCATCAGAATAGCAAAGAGAAAGAAAAAGAGAATCCAAATCAAAAGTAAGAAGAGGGTCAACAATAAGTCTGATTGCCTTAGATTCAACCTTAACAAGGAAATAAGTATAAGAAGTACCCCAGATAAGACAGCAGTATTTTAAGCAGGGCAGATAAGACTACAGTATTATAGATTTTAAGTAACTGAGAAGGGGAACAATAATGACAAAAACGAAAGAGAATGCCCATATTTTTTGATACATCATTAGAAATTTGGATTATGTGACTCCTCCAAGACAAGTTAGAGGCTATCTAAATTCCTAGTATGTTAATAGAATTAAAGAGGATAAATTTAATTTGTTTCTAAGGCAATAGGGCTATCTGGAGGGAGAGAAAATAAAGATATAGCCAGAAACTGTATCTTGGAGAAATTAAATTTAACTAAATTTGGGGTTCCCCAATCTGACTCTCTGTATATCAGACTTGACGGTGAAAGAAAGATTGATAGGAGACTGATTACGAGTAGCAGATTAAGGTCATGTAGAAAAGGCAGAGAAAAATTGAAGGGCAGAATCGTCGGAAATGACATGAAGAAGAAAGGAAAACAGGGACTGGAGAAGATCATTGATGAAGAGAAGAAACAGAGTAGGTGAAAGAACAGAGCCATTGGGAACACCACTGGTAACTGTGAATGAGCTAGGTGTGTCGTCAACATCCACAAATATAAAACAATCAGATAGAAAACAAGAAATTAGAGAACGGAGGGACGAGGTAGAGCCATATGTAGGAAGTTTGGCCAACAGAGCCTTGAGCTACGCTCTGTCAAAAGCCTTAGAGATATCAAGGGTGACGACAAAGGTTTCTTCATAATTCTTCATAGAAGGTGACCATACATGCTAGACACTCATTTAGCGAGAGGAAATTCCCAAATCTGTAACAGTGAGGGAGTTTCTGGTTCAAGACACAGATATGGGGAGATGAAACATTAACATACTAACAATGATAGTAACCTTTGAAACTTATGCAAAGTGTAAAATGGGGTTACAGGAGTAGACAGTAATAGTTAGGAAAGGTATTTATTAAGGGATCTCTTCATATGTGAACTACAGAATGGAGAGTGTGTCAAATATGCATGCCTAGTCTTATCACTATCCCAAGGTCGTTTGAATTATTATTTTTTTTTTTCAATAATACTTGACATAGCATTTCTAAAGTACATATAAGTATCTTAACAAACCAGTGAATACAACGAGCCCAAGTCAAAACATATGCACTAAGCTAAGAAAAGTGGCAATTTTTTTTTCTTCATATTTATGATGTCAAAATAGTTAATATATAGCACTGCTAATGATCAGTCTTTGACTTTATATTAACACAGAATTTACCTCTTGAATGCTGTTGGTAAAGATACACTAATTTACTTTTCTGGTACATCATATAGAATATTTAAAGGTATTTCTGGTAAATGTTAACCTTTACATCCTAAGCGAGTCAAATGAAACAGAAAATGCTGCAAAGATTTCTAACATTAGAATATTATTTCACTATGCAACTCGTTTGATTACTGAGGGTGATTTTACCTAAGCAACCTAACCAAATATTATAATAAATTTAAGGAGTTTTTTCTTAATGTACTTAATTAAGCTTTATAATAAATATGTTTTATATTGTCGACATTTTGCATTTTTTCCTGTGAGTGGTTGTGGGCCCCATTTTACAGCTCTGCCAGGAGGATTATAATATCATTAAAAGAGCCTGCATTCACTGAAGTTTCCACTATTTAAAAGCTTTTGTATTATGAATAGAAAACAAGAACAATAAATAAGTATAATTTACGTAAATAAAATGTTATGTATCAAAGTACAATACATATGTTCTCAAAGAAGCACAGCTAGTAAGAATGGTAACAATACAACAAGACCTAATAATGCAATTATTCTTTAGAACATATAGCAATACAAAACTTCTTGTCTATGTAAAGTTTTACAGTTAGTCAATAAAACAAGTATTAATATAATTAATCTAATCAGATGAACACTGTTATTACAGGACATACAATTAAGCAAAATTATATACTTGATTGAAACCATGTGTTTCTATAGCTTATAATTAGATTATGTGGTATATGAAGGGATGGAGAGAATGATGACCAATGATATTTTAAAAAAGCTTAATTTAATCTTTTCTTAACCTACAAGAGTCATTATATTGCAATCATACCAATTATAATTCACATCATTATCGATATCCAACCCTAAGGCTGGCCGGGCCTTGGTGGGCCCACAGGTAGGATCATCTGAATCTGGAATACATTTGTAAAGATAAGAGGGAACAGAGGTGTCCTGCTCAAAATTAATAGTCTCCTTCAATTTTTTAGGTGCCTTCTAAAGAGGAAGGGGAAAGTCGAGATAGGATAGGGGTGATGAAGGGAGAGGTGATGGTGCCGCATGCACGCTTTTAACCCCTAAAGAACCACCAGGAAGGAAGGGAAAGAGAAACTAGACAAATACAAATTTATGATATAAAAATGAAAAATAAATGGATGTACAAAATACTAAGTGAAAATTTAATAAAAAGAAGGGGTCTTGCTGATGACAAGGAAGGACAAGGCTTCCTTTTGAAACCACACCAGTGTGTGTTGGGCTCATGCTGGAGAGGCTGAGCCACAGGTTCTCAACCTCTTGAGCTCATGTCTTGACAAAGAGCATGAGTTGTTGCCTGGTTATCTAGAAGGAGGATACTGACTGATGATGTTCAGTAGGCTGTCCATAAAGTTCATTGTTGTTATTCTGATTATGGAGCTAGCAACATGAAGGGCATTGGGATCCATGCTAGGTGTTACCGGGGCACTAGTCTTCCATCAAATTTTAGAAAAGACTTCCCATTCAAGGATGTAGTGGAGCAGTGGATGCAGTGAGGCTTCCTGACAGAGGGTGCACTCCTCAACGACATCTTTCACTATTTGCCAGGTGTACTTATAACCAAGTCTCATACGGTGCAAGTTGACTGCTGCGCTTCTGTGGAGGCTCTTGGGCAGGGTGCTGCGCTGGAGAATGGTGGTGGCTTTGTACCACCAGGTGGAGGGAGGACTGGTGTCAGCGCACAAGTTGTGTCTGGCTAGTAGTAGGTTAAGGAGTGACCTGGTGCATATGGTTTTGATCTGGAGATTCCCAGGAGGCAGGGATATTTGAATCTCTCCTCAGAGAGAGGCTTGTTTGGCAGCTTGGACGGCTTATTCATTTCCCTTGATGCCGATATGGCTGGAATTCCAAGCAAGAGTGACAGCTTTTCCAATGCTGACTGCCCTGTGGTAAAGGTGAAGAATGCTGGTAATAATTCTCACATTATCTTTGAGGAGTGGCTTCTTGATGGCTGTAGGGCGCCTTTAGAGTCGGAGAGAATAAAAGCATGGTCAGTTCCTTGCTGGGAGAAGAAACTGAGGGCACTGGCTATGGCAACCAGCTCAGTTTGGAGTGAGGAGCAGGAGTTCGATAGCCTCCAGGATTGGACGTGGTCATCGGTGGTGAAGGCGGCCCATGAGGCTTCAGTTTCTTCATTGACTGAGCTGTCAGTGTAGATTTGGGAGTTTGGCCTGCTCCAGCTCTGAATTTTGTCCTTTTATGTGTTTTTAAGGACAAGCGGGTTAACTGAGATTTTGGGGTTGTCTGGCAGCTCGATTTTTAAGTTGAGCGGCATGATCATCTCATGGAGGAGGGCATCGGTAGTCAGGGAGCGGAGTGTCCTGGATCTTGGCTAGGATGTCTTCCTTGACTGGTAATGCTTGCAGGCCGGCACACCCCTTGGCTGCCCAGGTTCTTGCAGGGAGGTCTAGGTGGTGATCGAGGGCTAGCTGGAAGTCGGAGCCAGCGAGCAGGGACGTTGAGCCGTAGTGGTTTTGGCCACTGAGAGGGTTAATCTTTGTAGAGATTTAAGTTTAAGAGGCATGAGGTTGGATTCTGCTGGAGGTTTTCTATCTTGGTCCACATTGGGGCTCCTAGCATGGTCCACAGGAGTGAAGGTAGAAGTGATGAGGTTGGCGGCAGGAGCAGAGGAAGGGTTTCTCTGAGGAAGCCTCTTCAGCCTCTCAAGACAGCGATTATTCCATGTGTGGTGGCGCCCCCGGCAATTAGGGCACTTGGCCACTGTCTCTTCATTGGCCTTGTATTTAGTGAGGCAATGGTCGGTGGCATGCTCCCCAATGCATATAGCACATCTCACTGGGAAATGGCAGGTGTTCCAGTGATGGCCAAACTGTTGACAGAGGTAACATCTCAGGGGTGCAGGGTTATATTTCCTGAGATGGAACTTGCCCCAGATGCCAAGGTCCTCTTGGGCAGGAGGTGGACAACAGATGTGGACCAAGACTTGCTTTGAAGGGACTGTTTTCCCTTCAATCTTGGAGGAGCAGCACGAGGCAGAGGTGATGTATGAATGCTTGGTCAATAGATCCGTTGACTAAGCAATTAGGAAGTTAACGAGGATGAATTTCCTTATTTTTTGAGCAAGGGTCTTCTTGGCCAAGTGAGAAGAGTTGAGGTCACGGATCTTCTCCGCAGCTCCAGTCGAGGATGGGTGGATGATAAATTCACCATGTACACTGGGTTTGACGGTGCAGCCAAACTCAGTGAGCTGGTCCATAATTAACATAATCACTAATTGCCCTTAAAACAGCATTATTTATCAAAAGTGGTAAACTAAAAAGTCATAAAGGACCTCTGATTACATAGAAAACTGAAGGTATGAGTAACTTAGTACCAGTATGTATAAGTGTTTCATATCATTTTGTTACTGAAATACAAATAAATAAACATATAATACGTTATTGAATATTAAATTTAAAACTATTTCAGTACTAGTTCGATGATAATTTTTATACACATCTGTTAACTCAAGGTAATCTTCATTATCTAGGAAAGCTATATTTCTGTTCACTGTAAGTGTATGCATCACCCTCTTACTTATTTGCTCAATTACATGTCTACTAATAAGTGTACTCTTAAGTTTTGTAACAGAATAGCCATTGTTAAATGGAAACAAATGTTTGCTTGATTATGTGATATACCAATCTTAGACCACAGTTTGCTGATCCTTATTCCAAAATATGTGACAGTGGTTGCAAAATACATGACAGAGCTTGTAAGAGAGGTACAGTATCCAACAGTAGTACTACATGATGTATCCTAAACAGTATTAGCTATGGTCATCTCTTAATATACATAAATAAAATCTTTAAAAAGAAATAAATCTATGCAGAAAAAACATTCATTTTCAATGAAAAATATGGTTTTACACCATTTCTCCTGTATGTCGTTTGATATGCTTTAGTAAATGACTTTCCCTGAAGAAAGCAGCACCACACTGATCGCATTTGTATGGACGATCTGCTTGGTGTCTTCTTTCGTGAGACTCCAGAATGCTTTTATCAGAATAAGAAAGCCCACATTTCATGCACTTGTATGGTCTTTCCAATGTGTGCTTTTGTCTATGACTCTTGAGGTGGCCCTCAGTATTAAATCCAGCAAAACAAAGATCACATTTGAAAGGTTTTGCAATAATAATTTTTCGCTTTGATATTATAGTACCATCAGAATGTTGTTGTTTTGCAAGCAAATAAAAAGGATTATTTTCTCCCATGTTGTGCTTGGTTACCATGTGGGACCTTAAGTCAGCACTATGTGAAAACACATTGCAGCATATATCACAACGAAATGTTCCTTGGTAACTTTCTGGTTTTCTCTTTCCTAGTAAATTGAATAGTATGCCTGAAGATGAGGAAGTTGCAGCTGTAGATGGCTGAGAAGTGACAGGTACCAGTAAGCATGCATTCATCTGAGGGTCAGGCTGTACACTAATATCTCTAACTGGTTCCTCTGAACACACTGAAACAGGTACTGTACTTGGCAATGAAGATGCTGTTGTACCAATGACATCTGGCACACTAAAAACATTTGGAAAAGCTTGCAAACCTTGTGGATAGATATCTGCCATGTTCACAACAACAGCCTGACTTGGAGAGGTTTCAACTGAATTATGTTTTCTTTTGTGCCATACTAACATACTATTCTGAATGAACTGAGCACCACACTCTTCACATTTAAATGGCATTACACCTGAATGGCACTTTCTATGCCATTCCAATGTACTGTTATATGAAAATTTTGCATCGCATTCATCACACTTGTATGGCTTCCTACGAGAGTGCAATCGGACATGTTGCATCAAGCTGTCCTGGCTGTTAAAACTGGTATCGCAAAAGTCACACGTCAAGTTTGATTCCCAAAATAAATTATTATTCATGATGATTGCTGTCACACTACTCTTAAGATGAAAACTATATCATCGTCTTCATTTGGATCTGCAATAAAATAAAACACATTCAGACAATCATATAAAGTTTTGATGTATAGTTATCTTTTATCATATATTTAAGCTTTTTACTACTAATACTAGGTCTTAAAACAGTTAAAGAACACAAAAACAGGAGTTTATATATAGGCTAAGTCAGGGTGCTTTTATAAGCAAATTGAAGCACCTATTCTAGGACATCTTGAAAGATGAATACCAAAAAGTAATATAAATACTTTAAAATAAGATTAATATAGCATAATATACACAAAGAACTTCGATTATAGAAAGGCCTTAAGACCAATGTAAGTCAGCAATGTATATTTTTCTAGTATTTTACAGTAGTAAAATGAATTGGAATATTACGTCACAAATCTGTACTGATTCTATCTTTGGTCATGAAGGTATTACAGAGAATAAATAGTCACCATATTCAAGTTATGGGTTTAATTGGCCTCCATTTCTTCACAGAAAAAAAAATGAGGCAATATCCCATTGCTTTACAATACTCTCTAACCCATTGATTTACAAAGTGCTGCTGGTACAAAAGTCTGGTAGATTGATAAAATAATTTTTTTTTCTCTCTAATGGGGATAATATTAGTTGCTTCTGATGACCTTTATGGGATAAGTTGATATGGAAATGAGTAATAGGAGCCCTTTTGGTATTAGTATACAGGAAAGACACGTAGTACAAGAACAAAAGTATAAATTATTTTTACAGTAATGATGGGTGCTAATGAAAATCTTGTTATCTGAAAAGTTACTGATATCTCTGAGAAACTAAAGACCAGCTTCTGGGACTCTGTATATTTCCCAGCAACTCAAAGTGTTTTGGGCATTTGGGCAATTTGATGAGGGCACTGATGAGGTTTGTGAAATGTATTTTGTCATGGATATTAAAAAAAAAAAAAAAATCTGCATGATGGCTAACATAAATGACAATATTAAACATATATATATATATATATATATATATATATATATATAATATATATATATATATATATATATATATATATATATATATATATAGGGTAAAGATGGGTGTTTGTGCACCAACATGGTACATTTCATAAAGTGGTGGTAACCCTGATTCTCAGTACGCTATGGAAGGGGCATAAAACAAATCTTAAAATTTTTTACACCACATTACCTGGGATTGCTTTGTCTCCTTTTTAATAAAGAAAAATTTTCTGATTTCTTGCTTGCGGAGGAAACTGGCATTTTTTAAAGGAATAATTAACCTGATAATCAATACAGAACTTCAATTATCCAATAGATACCAAACCTACTCTGGTAAGCAATGTACATTGATTGATATCAAATAAAGGCTATATGGCGAGCTTAAGATACATGCACAAGCCCAGGCATTATTTCTATGGACTGTATTAATGCGACCAGCAACTTAATAACATTCTTTAAACTACCACAGGCAAATCCATCCGGAGCTCTAGAAGAAAATGGACTTAGCTTTAACCAACAGCAAAGAAAGGTTAAGTTAGGTTATGTGATTAAAATTTGAGCTTAGCGGTCAAGCTCAAGTTCTAATCTAAGCTTTCTTTGCTGCTGATAACCTAAACTTGCTATGCCACTGCTAAAAGGCAGGTCCCAATTTTTCAGAAACTCCATCCATTCTTGTTCTTTTTGGCATCAATAAAACAAATTAATGTTAAATCTTGTAAGGGAAAGAACTTCCTAGGTCTGTGGACTTATGGAGAAGAAGAAATCTCTAAGCGTAGGAATTTTACACTTCTACGAATATCTCATGAGTTCTTAACCATGTTTAACACGAGTTTCATGATGGAAATTGACTTACAGCAGACGAAAGTCAACAGACAGAACTTCATGTAAACAAATATTATTCTTCTTCTTCCGGTACGTGAAGGACACGAAGCCCTTGGTCACGTATGGCCCAAACCTGAACCTGACCATTTGATGGATCAAATACTTTTCAAGTGACTAAATAGTATGTTGGCGATCATATAAAAATACGTTAATATTTTATAGAAAAACTGAAACATATATCTATGGTTTACCATTTTGAAGGAAATTTGTCGATATTTTTAGTCAAACTAGCGTATTTTACGTCACGGACTCCCTTTTTAACCAAGGGCTAGGACGGTCGATCACATCTACCAAAACAAGTCCTTCGGTAGGACTTGTTATGGCAGATGTAATCGTTACCCTGGGTGCATACCCTTGCTAACTTCAGACCGTGGCGGAGCGCGAACACTCGACCTGACGATTCAAGTCGTGGACGCTACCGCTAGAGCCAAGGTGACTACTATTTTTTAGTCAAAACAAATACCAAGACTAATGAATCTTCCTTATCAGGAAAGACTGCGAGTATCAGAGGTACCCACTATGCTTTTTCGGCGGATAAGGGAAAACATGATTGAAGTGTATAAAATTTTGAACAATAGAGACGACAACGAAGTGAACTATCATCTGGAGAAGAATATGAGACCAACTCGTGGTAATTACATGAAACTATCCAAAGAAAGAAGAATCAAGAGACGACAAATGCATTTTAGCTGAAGAGTTGTAGATGTGTGGGATAGTTCGCCCAACGGAGTAATGGAGGCAGCAAGTGTGCCGTCCTTAGAAAAACGGGTAAGCAGTTAATGGGATAACCAACCCATTAGATATAATTTAAGGGAATTGTGACCACCACAGACTACCACCATAGTGTGAGAATTAATGGCGCTTTGTTATGAAGCAATGTAATATTTTTATGAGTTTCTTGAATTATTTATTTATTTATTTTTTAAAGTAAAATATCACTCACAAGGTATCAAGAAAGACGCCTTTTACTTTTAAATTGATTTAATAAGAATACTTGTTCTATTCAACCTTTAAAACGGTATTTATGTATTGGGCAGAATTCCTGCGACTTCTAACTTCTCACCATACGCCTGAGTAGATAGTTCTCTATCTGTCAGTCGGCTGACTATGTATGAAGCTCCTCTACTCGCTTCTGTCTTCGTATAGTCTTTCCTCCTCCACCTGTTGTACGGATGTTCCTCTATATTTTAGAGTTCTGTCCACACAATCCAGCAATCACTTTCTCGGACGGCCCACCGGCCTCCTTCCTTGTGACTGCCAGCTGAAATCAAACATCAATCTACCGTTTCCCCACAATAATTTTTAATAATTTGAGGGTAATTTTGCAGGTAAAGGTTAATTTTTCACACCCTTACGACTGAAATAAATATTAAAATACTGAAAAAATGCAAAACAACTAACCATCAATTCCTAATATCAATTAACCTTGTAACAAAATCAAACCTAACTACATATTATATAATAAATTTCATGTTTTTTTATATAGTATTGGGTGTGAACGAATACATTTACCAACTAATATAGTAATAAATGATGTTTATGTTTTTTTTAATCGTTTCTTGTCGTTGGTAAAGATTTGTTTTAGGCACCCCTTCCATAGCCTAGCCGAGAAATCAGCGTTATCACCACTTCTTGAAATGTGCTGCTCTGCTCTATAAACACCCATATTGTATGGCTTCAAATTGGAGTTAGGTTAAAATATTTAGATTAGGTTAGTCAAATATCCATCGACGCCCACCAATATCAGCCGTAAAAAAAAAGAAAAAAAAGTGATATCCGAGAAAAACCATTATAAGGCTAATTCAAAACACATCGAAACCTATCAGAAAAAACAAAATATTTCCAAAATATAAGGCATTTAGGAAACAAATGTTTACCTCGTTTCATTGCATAAACCAATATAGGTGCCACTGGAGTGTGATTCCTATTACTTACCAACGAACTTCTGTAAGTGATTGATGCCATAAAAATGCCATAATGTGAATTTGCTTGCCATTTTTTTTGCTAGAAATTGCCAGTGAAACTCAAATTTATCTTGGGAGAATTGAAATTGAAATAGAAAAATAATTTTTTATTCTCTACCATTATTTTCGTTATTAGATTATATAGGCAAGTTATGTGACACATCCTGCATAGTGTACCTCTGCAATACATGTCAGACTCTCAGACAACAAACCTTATATTGATGAACACTATTTCCCTTAGCAATATTATAAGGTTAGATAATGATGATGCATCTAATTTTTGTGGGATTCATAATTCTGTGTACACTAAAATGAGAGAACATTCTCCCCATTGTATTTTTGGTAAACAGTATATGCCACAGCTTAAGTCTATGTGGAAAATATGCCCTTACTGAATTGGTTTCACATCTCTCAATTCTCCTAAGTGAAACTGCTAAGTGGTTTAAATTTAGTTCTGTGAGAAGGAGTGACTATGATACAATATTTCATATGATGAATGTTAATATTCCAGAGGCAATAGGTGCACATGGTTGGTGTCTGGGAAAGTTATTTACTCATTTATCGTTGTTTTCGATCCTCCACCCAAGGATGGGTGGAACGGGTCATGGAGGACCCATGAGGCGGTCGCCAGCCGGCACAGGCCTCAACCCCCCATTGTTGTGCCCAGCCACAGCAGTAACCTCCCCAGTAAACAGCTTAAACTCTCTTGCCTGGACGAGGCGCGATCCGTCGACCTCGTGAATGTGAGGCCAGCGCGTTACCACTGTTCTAACCTGGAGGCTGCTCATTTATCACTCAATGGGATGAATTCACAAGATATTTCAGGTCTATTATTTATAACCTATTACAAATTACAGCTGCAAAACACTGCTTGAAATAACAGACTTTGTTATAATTGGGTAAATCAGTTCTTTCAAGAATAACTTTTTTTCCCCAAGAAGTAATGTCAAAATATATATATATATATATATATATATATATATATATATATATATATATATATATATATATATAATATATATATATATATATATATATATATATATATATATATATATATATATATATATCTATATATATATATATATATATATATATATATATATATACACACAAATGGCCTATGGTATTTAAATAGGAGCGGACAAACGCAGCTCTCTTTCAAGTCTATCTACAGCTATAGTTATTTTCCTATGTCCATATCTACACCGAATATTATAATAATATTTGTTACATATCTCTTATTAGTCCTTCACATCTAACCTATCATAACACTCTCCATCTCTGTTTTTCTTTGCTTTCTTTATTTCTATGTTTTAATTAGATTAATCCTTCAGGTTGTCTTTTTTTTTTATTATCGTTTATCATTGTTTTATTTTTCTCGATGAGGCCAATTTTCTTTGACCTCCCCATGCGTCACACTCGTAAAAGAATACAAAATAAAATATTGATTTACGATTCATAAACTAACTAGTGCCCCATGTCTTCCAAAGCAATATTTAGGCTTAAGGTTATTGCATTTCTGCAAGGGATTATTATTATTATTATTATTATTATTATTATTATTATTATTATTATTTATTATTATTATTATTATTATTATTATTATTATTATTATTATTATTATTGTTATTATTATTATTATTATTGTTATTATTATTATTATAATAATA
>JAXCGZ010000711.1:20000-45647 GCA_037179515.1 Halocaridina rubra
TGCAGTGGTAGATCCAACTCTTTGTGTGGGTGGATGCATTTGTTCAGATTTTTTTTTATTATTTATTAATAAGCTAAATTTTTTATTTATGTATTTATCTATCTGTGTATTAGATAATCTACTATTTGCACTACCCTGTAACAGTCATTTTGAGGTGCAAACATTAGACAGAGGCAAACGCATTCCAACCGACTTTAGACAGAGGCAATAGCATTTCAATCGACTTTAGACAGAGGCAAATGCATTCCAACCGACTTTAGACAAAAACAAATGCATTCCAACCGACTTTAGACAGAGGCAATCGCATTCCAACAGACTTTAGACAGGGGCAAACGCATTCCAACCGACTTTAGACAGATACAAAAGCATTCCAACCGACTTTAGACAGGGGCAAAAGCATTCCAACCGACTTTAGACAGAGGCAAAGGATTCCAACCGACTTTAGACAGAGGCAAACGCATTCCAAGCGACTTAAGACAGAGGCAGATGGGTTCCAACCGACTTTAGACAGAGACAAAAGCATTCCAACCGACTTTAGACAGAGGCAAACGCACTCCAACCGACTTTATAACTGACCGATTATTAACCGCCCAATGAATACCAAGTGAAAACAGAAAATCAAAGTAGGACTTGAGATTGAACTTTTTCAGGCATATTATTAGTTTTGTTTGTGTATTACTTAATAATTTAATCAGTTAATAACTAAGGGTATTAATAACTTAGGCAGTTAATGCGTTACTTATTAAATTTGGTTGCTAAGTTGTTAAGGGGGGTTTACACGGTCAAACGGTTCGTCGAACGCGGTTCTACGGACAAGTGTTTGAAGTGACGTTCGAAGGTGTGAACGGGATATTTGGTTGTCGAACACGTTCGACAAACGTGTTCGACAACCAAATACCCCGTTCACACGTTCGAACATCACTTCAAACGCTTGTCTGTCGAACCGCGTTCGACGAACCGTTTGACCGTGTAAACCCCCTTTAGTCAGTGAGAGTACGATTTTTTTTTTTATTAAGTTACATAGATAAGTTATATGTAGTCACCGTGGCTCAAGTGGTAGCGTCCTCGACTTTGAGGCGTCAGGTCGAGGTTTCACGTTCCGTCACGGTCTGAGGTTAGCAAGGGCATGCACTCAGGGTAACGATTACATCTGCCAAAACAAGTCCTTCGCAAGAAGGCAACCGTCCTAGCCCTTTGGTAGATAAAGGGAGTCCGTGACGTGAAACCGGAACATAGATAAGTTATATGTTAGTTTCTTTACTAGTTCGTTGTTTTAGTCATTTGGTTGGTTTGTAATTTAGTTTTAGGATATAAATTTGTTGGTTAAACAGTTAGTTAGCTTGTTAATATCTATGTTAGTTAGGGAATTTAATTGCTGTTGTAATATTAGGTTAATTTCTCAGGTTATTAGTTACTAACTTAGTATGTTGTGTAGTTACTTAAGTTAGACAATTAGTCAGTTAGTCAGACAATTAGTTTCTATATTAGTTCTTTTCATACTAACTTATGAGTGGGTTACCTAACTAGTATTTGTTTTTAGTTGCTGAATTTTTAGCTAGTTAGCTATTGAATTTTCGTTTTTTTTTATTTGTTTGTTTGTTTGTTTGGTGTTTTAAACACGGAAAAGCATTAGTGCTCGAGAAGCAGATGTTTTATCTAAGAACGGTTTCAGTGGCCTTGTTTACTTCAACCACACCTCTGTAAAATATCTATTCATGTTCACTCGACGAAAACATTTCCCCTTCTCTCAGTATTGTGTGTGTGTGTGTGATTACCTAATTGTGATTACCTAATTGTGTTTACGGGAAAGAGCCCAAAGCTCGTATCTTCCCGTCTCCTGATCGGTTCCATTTTTGTACTTAGTGATACTTATCATACCTGTCCTTAAAACTATGGATTGAGATAGCATTAACTACCTCCTCGCTTAGCGAATTCCAATTATCAACCACTCTTACACTGTGTGTGTGTGTGTCTGTATGTATGTATGTATGCATGTATGTATGTATGTATGTATGTATGTATGTATGTATGTATGTCTGTCTGTTTGTATGTATGTGTGTATGTATGTATATATGTATGTATCTGTCTGTCTGTCTGTATGTATGTATGTAATTGGCTTTTATCCTTAAGGTATTCAATGATTCATTCCAAAAGCTAGGAACTTGAAATATTTTTTTTTTAGTCTTTCTACCTGCTTCCCTGTCAGTAACAACAACAACAACAACAGCAGTAGCAGCAATGACATTTGTCTCCTCCGCCGAAACTAAAGCAATAATAATTTCCGCTTTTCAGTTATATTAAGTTACTGACTGTGTTATCTAGATAATAAAAGAGGAATTTCCCAAGAATATGTATGTATGTATGTATGTATGTATGTATGTATGTATGTATGTATGATATATATATATATATATATATATATATATATATATATATATATATATATATATATATATATATATACACGTAGTCACCGTGGCTCAGGCGGTAGCGTCCGTGACTTTGAGGCGTCAGGTCCAGGGTTCGCGCCCCGCCACGGTCTGAGGTTAGTAAGGGCATGCACTCAGGGTAACGATTACATCTGCCAAAACATGTCCTTCGCAAGAAGGCAACCATCCTAGCCCTTGGTAGAAAAGGGAGTTCGTGAGGTAAAACACTTTTATATATATATATATATATATATATATATATATATATATATATATATATATATATATATATATATATATATATATATATATATATATATATATATACTGTGCTAACGGGAAAGAACCCTATGCTCATAACTCCCCGTCTCCAGGTCACTTCCAGTTTTGTACTCAGCGATACTTATCATACTCGTCCTTAAAACTATGGATTGAGTTAGCATTAATTACCTCCTCGCTTAGCGTATCCGAATCAAGTACTCTTACATCCTGCAAAGGAGTTTTCTTAAGTTTCAAACTATGAGCTCAGTTATATCAAAATATCGATCATTATCCACTTTGTCAAGACCACGAAAGAATATAAAAACCATCACCATATCCTCCTTCATTCTTTTACCTTCGAGTGATGGTAAGTCTAATTCCCTCATACTCTCATCATAACTGAGATTGCATATTTTCGAGACCAGTTTCGTGGCATGTCTTGGAACTTTCCCCAGCTTTTTTGATGTGCTTTTTCAAGTGTGTATTCCTAAAGGAGGCAGCATATTCAAGCTGTGGCCTCATATAAGTTATGCATATATGTCTGAACATTTCCTTGTCCATGTGTCTGAAGGTTACCCTTACATTTGAAAAGAAAGCATATGCTCTGTGAGATTGTGTATGTGTTTATGATGATGATGATGATATTAATCATAATAATAAATATAATAATAATAATAATGATAATAATAATAATAATGATAATAATAATAATAATAATAATAATAATAATAATAATAATAATAATAATAATAATTATAATAATATTAACAATAATAATAATAATAATAATAATAATAATAATAATAATGGTTACTGACTTGGCAGTCTCATTATAGTGAGCACAGGGTACGCACCTGTTACCTTTTTAGTAAGAGCAGGATATCTGCCCAAACTAATTTCACTATTATCATGCAGGAACACATCTTGTAAGAACAACCATAATAATAATAAAAAAATAATAATAATTATATTTCGCCAATGTTTATGATTCTCTTTATTAATATGAAAGATTATAGACAGGGTAGTCTCCATAGCAAAATAAGAAATTTTTTTCTTTTTAGATTTTCCACCCACGGATGGGTGGAACGGGCCATGGAGGACCCTTAGGGCGGTCGCCAGCCGACAAAGGCCCCAACCCCCACTGTGGTGACCAGCCACAGCAGTAAACTCCCCAGTAAACAGCTTAAACTCTCTTGTCTGGACGAGGTGCGATCCGTCGACCTCGCGAATGCAAGTAGCGTCCACGACTCTGAGGTGGTAGGTCGCGGGTTCGCGCCCCGTCACGGAATGAGGTTAGTAAGGGCATACACTCAGGGTAACGATTACATCTGCCAAAAACAAGCCCTTTGCAAGAAGGCAGCCGTCCTAGCCCTTAATAGAAAAGGGAGTTCGTGGCGTAAAACCCAATCTAAAGACTATAGGCAGTGATTTAAATATAAGACATTCATACACTCTTATATCGTAAAATGTTTCCGTGGATGTAT
The DNA here is from genome assembly GCA_037179515.1 of Halocaridina rubra. NCBI lineage: Eukaryota > Metazoa > Arthropoda > Malacostraca > Decapoda > Atyidae > Halocaridina > Halocaridina rubra. The sequence continues at coordinate 24,175 of JAXCGZ010000711.1, forward strand.
AGTTATTTGTCTCTATATAAGATGTGTAAAAAGCTAATGCACAGACTAGTATTCATCCACAACAACACTAAATATTATTTTATGTGTATTTGTTTGTTTCCTTATTTAGTTATTTTTGTGTTTATGTATTTGTTTCCTTGTTTATTTTTTCTTATATATATATATATATATATATATATATATATATATATATATATATATTTATATATATATATATTATATATTATATATATATATATATATATATATATATATATATATATATATATATATATATATATATATATATATATATATATATTACATGAACATTTTGCAAGTTTAGCAAAGTTCGCATGTATAGAAAACAATACATCAGTGATAATACCGACATACTAATAAACTAACGGTCTGAATAACATGTAGGAAACATTTGCCAGCAGGCAGTAACACTTGCATACATTTGCCAGCAGCTAATAACACTGGCATACAGATAAACTAGGACAGAGAAAGCTAGAAAGTTAAATTCTTTTCAAAGTTTATCGATTTGGTGTTTAAAATATTTTTTGTTAAGTTTCTTTGCAGATGTTGCTTTGGTGGTCTGAACGTTCCTCAACCTTAGTCACTTGTCCGCATTAGCAATATAATTACTGCTACCATTATTTATGCATTCATAAATATCTCTCTCTCTTTCTCTCTAACATCATTATAATTATTGCATTTGTCTTATTATTTTTCTTTGTCTGGTAAAAATAGCTTTCTTTCTCAGCTTTCTCTCCTTTTCTCTTCTTGGCGGTAATATCTTGATCATATTATTGTATTTTTATTGTCTTTTGCTTCTTCTAATTTACTTATTACTGTTACTCGTGTAAGAGTAGTCACCGTGACTCAAGAGGTAGCGTCCGCGTCTTTGAGGCGTCAGGTCGAGGGTTCGCGCCCCGTCACGGTCTGAGGTTAGCAAGGGCATGCATTCAGGGTAACGATTACATCTGCCAAAACAAGTCCATCGAAAGGAGGCATCCGTCCTAGCCCTTAGTAGAAAAGCGATCCCGTGACGTAAAACAGGTACTGTTACTCGTGTAAGCGTTAATATTTAGTTACAAATTAACATTCGCTTCCTTGTGTTTCAGCCGATAGCCATTTCCTTCAAGTCTTCTCTCTCACTTGGTCTACGCTTTCAACATCGTCCAATACGTTTCGTGTCAAGTACAACTTGCTTTCATTCCCAGATACCAGGATTTCAGCCAGTTCCCTTCTCTGGAAGGAAATAATGGCTCCCTAAAGGGGGCTTTACACGGTCAAACGGTTCGTCGAATGCGGTTCGACAGACAAGTGCTTGAAGTGATGTTGGAACGTGTGAACGGGGTATTTGGTTGTCGAACACGTTCGACAAACGTGTTCGACAACCAAATACCCCGTTCACACGTTCGAACATCACTTCAAACACTTGTCTATCGAACCGCGTTCGACAAACCGTTTGACCGTGTAAACCGCCCTCTAGGTTGCTTGGAGATTCTATTAATGCGAGAAGTGATGATTCATAAAAATGTCCTCGTTTTTTGTGAGCTTGAAGCTAATTAAGGAACAGGAGCAAGAAATATCTTCTCTCTGGTTGGATCCATGCTTGGGATTTCCAGTCCTCTAAAAAGTCCGGTTTTACGTCACGGACTCCCTTTTCAACCAAGGGCTAGGACGGTTGTCTTCTTGCGAAGGACTTGTTTTGGCAGATGTAATCGTTACCCTGAGTGCATGCCCTTGCTAACCTCAGACCGTGACGGGGCGCGAACCCTCGACCTGACGCCTCAGAGTCGCGGACGCTACTGCTTGAGCCACAGTGACTACAGTCCTTTAAAAAGTCCCTTGGGTCATAATAAGTTATGGCAAGCTGTGTGTGTGTGTTTCAAAGGTCAAGAACAATTAATGAATTCCTCCTAGGATCCGTTGTAGTTGATATTCCTATCCTTGGGGATAATTCTGTTAGGCAATATAGGTTCTGACTAATTTAAAGTGTTGCAGATAGCAGGACGGAGTTATGTACTTCTAGGTTCAGGTTTTAAGTCACGGACTCCCTTTTCTACCAAGGGCTAGGACGGTTGCCTTCTTACGAAGGACTTGCTTTGGCAGAAGTAATCGTTACCCTGAATGCATGCCCTTGCTAACCTCAGACAGTGGCGGGGCGCGAACCATCGACCTGACGCCTCAAAGTCGCGGACGCTACCACTTGAGCCACGGTGACTACTAAATTATGTACCTCTAGGATTTATTGAAAAGGATTCTCTCAATTTTTCGGAGAAATTGGATATAAGAGAGGATATAGTTTTAATCCCTCTCAACCAGTTTACTAGTTATCATAATCGAAATACTGGACATTAATGTATACAACCTTTGTAGCATGACTCTCCATGCTGTGTTGAGAGTTCTCTTGATTATGCAGGCTAGTACAGTGGTAACGCGCTGGCTTCGCATTCACGAGGTCGAGAGATCGGTTCCCGTCCAAGACCAAGAGTTTAAGCTGTTTACTGGCAGGTAACTGCTGTGGCTGGGCACCAAAGTGGGGGGTTGGGGCTTGCCCCGGCAGACGAATACCCATTGTATAATGGAAATAAAGTTTTTTTGTTGTTGTCCTTCACGTGGTAGCTCCTGCCAGCTCACAGTTCGCTGTTCCGGTTTTACGTCACGGACTCCCTTTTCTACTAAGGGCTAGGACGGTTGCCTTCTTGCGAAGAACTTGTTTTGGCAGATGTAATCGTTACCCTGAGTGCATGCCCCTGCTAACCTCTCACAGTGTACAGTGAATATACTTTTAACTGTTTGAGGTAGGTCAGTGGTTGAAGATCTGGCATCGATAATTTTGGCACTACAGAAATTAAATTTTGAGTGCCATCTCTCTCTCTCTCTCTCTCTCTCTCCTCTCTCTCTCTCTCTCTCTCTCTCTCTCTCTCTCTCTCTCTCTCTCTCTCTCTCTCTTAGATGTCTGAGGTCAGTGATGGGGCACTTTGTTCTCATGGTCAGGTCTGCATCTCTCTGAGGTGGCAGGTCAAGGGTTCGCGCCCCGTCACGGACTGAGGTTAGTAAGGGCATACACTCAGGGTAACGATTACATCTGCCAAAACATGTCCTTCGTAAGAAGGCAACCGTCCTAGCCCTTAGTAGAAAAGGGAGTTCGTGGCGTAAAACCGAATCCAATCCATCCAGGGCTGCATCTGTGACTTATCCAGAGTAACAATTAAAGAATATGAGAAAATAACTAAGATTCTGAAAATTCTTGTTAAATCGGTTTTTCTAGTTATATTTAACCTGCTTACTTCAGAGCGATCATATGGCGCATGGAGAGAGAGAGAGAGAGAGAGAGAGAAATTTCTCGATACCGTTGAAGAAACAACTGTTGTATACGGTACCAGACAGAAATCTGCCTCTAAGTGCATTATAGCTCTCACCCACGCCATATCCTCCCCCCCCCCTCTCTCATTCTGGCTCTCGATAAGACTCATTACTGAGGCCGCGAGTAAGAGTGAAGGACCTCTTTCCTGGCCTTCAAATACTCTCCTCTTTCCGCGTACACACTCATATGGTGTTGGCACCATGTCCACGCTCCCTAAAGTTCTTTTACTCTTCTCTCAGTCTCAATAAGGAAAGGTTCATGCGCGCTCATCTGGGAATGCGAGTGTTTGTGGTAGTACAGTGTGTGTGTGTTTTTTTTTTTTTAGTTTCAAGTGACAAGACTCTTGAGGGAGTTTTAGCATTTTTTCTTCTATGTGACACCGGGACAGGCAGAAACTGCCATCATCAACAAAGGCCCGAGGACGAGAAAATACCAAGACGAAGGAAAAGAAAAAGATTAAGGACAAGGCAGAGATGTTGGTCTTGCTTGAACTTTGAATTCGATCAACCTTTGTGCGATGAGGTAAATCTTCTGGCATTTTGTTGATGTTACTTATTTTTCTTTAGTGACGATTTTACTTTTGTTAAGTGTGATCTGCATCGTAATTTCTCTAATAATAGCAGAATAAGTATTGCTGTAACTTACGGTGCTATTTGTTTACTTGCTCTGCGTTAGTGTTCTGCTGCTCTTACTCTGTAAATACATTATGCTGCTGCTACTGATTGCTGTTCAGTCTGCCTCTAGCTGCACAATTATTTTCTTAATGGCAACAGCTGAAAATGATGTTCTGATATTATAAAAAGACAGACACCTGTATAATTCAAGTTAATTATTATACTCAAAGGAATTATAGCGTGAAACTTAAAATTATACTATGCATAATATGAATGATTTTATACATGTGTTTTCTCTAAATATCTTTTATTTAGTGAATTAATATCAATCATGCATTTTACATTTGGTTCATTTGTTTATGCATTATTTATACATTCCTTGCGAATTCTAACATAGAATCTCTAATGATATAAGTTATTACATTCACATGTATACGTGCCGCTATAGATCCAAATTGGAATCTCTCTTTGGCCCGATTTCTTAAACAGTTTAAACCTAGGATTCCATATTGTTAGTTAGCGAGACACACACATATGGATTTCATAAATGCATCTGATGCGGTTCTGTGTATGGCTAGGATCCCGTACGGGATCCTAGCCATACACAGAACCGCGTCAGTTGCGTTTATGAAATCCATTTGTGTGTCTAGCTAACTAACAATATGGTATCCTAGGTTTACATGGGATCCTAGCCATACACAGAATCGCGTCAGTTGCGTTTATGAAATCCGTTTGTGTGTCTAGCTAACAATATGGTATCCTAATGTGTACATGGGATCCTAGCCGTACACAGAACCGTGTCAGTTGCGTTTATGAAATCCGTTTGTGTGTCTAGCTAACTAACAATATGGTATCCTAGATTTACATGGGATCCTAGCCATATAAAGAACCGTGTCAGTTGCGTTTATGAAATCCATTTGTGTGTGTCTAGCTAACTAACAATATGGTATCCTAGGTTTACATGGGATCCTAGCCATACACAGAATCGCGTCAGTTGCGTTTATGAAATCCGTTTGTGTGTCTAGCTAACAATATGGTATCCTAATGTGTACATGGGATCCTAGCCGTACACAGAACCGTGTCAGTTGCGTTTATGAAATCCGTTTGTGTGTCTAGCTAACTAACAATATGGTATCCTAGATTTACATGGGATCCTAGCCATATAAAGAACCGTGTCAGTTGCGTTTATGAAATCCATTTGTGTGTGTCTAGCTAACTAACAATATGGTATCCTAGGTTTACATGGGATCCTAGCCATACACAGAATCGCGTCAGTTGCGTTTATGAAATCCGTTTGTGTGTCTAGCTAACAATATGGTATCCTAATGTGTACATGGGATCCTAGCCGTACACAGAACCGTGTCAGTTGCGTTTATGAAATCCGTTTGTGTGTCTAGCTAACTAACAATATGGTATCCTAGATTTACATGGGATCCTAGCCATATAAAGAACCGTGTCAGTTGCGTTTATGAAATCCATTTGTGTGTGTCTAGCTAACTAACAATATGGTATCCTAGGTTTACATGGGATCCAAGCCATACACAGAACAGCGTCAGATGCATTTATGAAATCCATTTGTGTGTGTCTAGCTAACTAACAATATGGTATCCAAGGTTTACATGGGATCCTAGCCATACACAGAACCGCGTTAGATGTGTTTATGAAATCCATTAGTTTGTGTCTAGCTAACTAACAATATGATATGCTAGGTTTACACTGTTTAAGAAATCGGGCCTTATTCGTCAAGAATATTAACAGCCAACACTTTGAAACCATTTTCTTCATCTAAAAAAAATAAGAAGAATGATTACTCAGTCTTTTGGATCCTGTAAAAATAACGACACCCAGTACATTAAATAACCACGTCAATTGTATTGGTTAGGCGAGGTTAGAATAGGTTATATTAGCCATTAACTTAATCTAATCCAACCTAACCTAGCAATCTTCTTCTTCGTCTACATCTTTTCCCACTTTTATGTGGGGTTGATGTTTCTGGCCAGTTTTCTCCATTTGTTTCTGTCCCATACCTCATCACCCAACAAACCTTTAGACCTCAGGTCATCATTGATGCAATCCATCCACCTACGCTTTGGTCTCCCTCTCCTTCTCCTACCCTGTATATCCATTTCCATCACCCTCCTCCCAACACACTGTTCATCCCTCCTAACGACATGACCATACCATCTTAGTCCACTTTCTTGTATCTTATCTGATATTTCTCTACGGGGTTTTATATTGACTGGGAGTCGTTATCTCTGCTTGATCCACTATTCCCCATAAAGAGGTGGATTCAGATAGATTGGTGTTGGGAAATTAAGGCTGGATGCCTCTATTTCAAGTGATTATCTAATTGAAAAAAAAAATAAAATTGAACGATTCCTAATTATTGTGACTGGACTATAGTCAAGTGTAGTAATTATTTGTCAAGATAGTTAACTGCCAAACGGAGTTGATTTATGTAACTGCCTCTTCCATGCCACGTGATTAGTGAAAAAATATTGAATGATTACACATGATTTTGAAGATTGGAGAGGAGAGGAGTCCAAGACTTGTGAAAGTCCAAACTGAAAAGACCTTAAAAGCCGAGTCTGTGTCTGTGTGCGAACTGAGTCAGCAATTTTTATTGATAACGTCCTTAAGAAGCTGTCGAAATGGAGAACACAAGGAAACAGAACAAGTGGGGAGGAGAATGTTAAGTGAGTAAGCATAGAATTTGTTTTATTTTTATTTCTATTATCATTGTTCCCTTTGTGTAGTCGTATTTCATTTATATATATATATATATATATATATATATATATATATATATATATATATATATATATATATATATATATATATATATATATATATATATATATATATATATATATATATATATATATATATATATATATATATTTTTTTTTACCACTCAGCATTATATGTCTGTGTTTTTAATTCTTGTCATTTTTGTCATTTGTGTTGATTTTTTATTCCTTTGTAGTGTTTTTTTTTCTCAGTTACTGTATGTATAGCAATATAGCCATGTAAGGAAATATTATATTAATATAATTTTATCGCTTGTTCCAATTTTTTATTCATGTACTTATGAATATTTCATCAGAATTTTTATGTTCTTTAGGCGTAGTTTGATTATTTTTCTCTTCATATTTTTCATTGGTGTATATGCTTTCTCATTTTTATATGTACGTGTTTGTATGTCTAAGTTATTTAATGTACAGCTGTACGTGCAAAGTTCTTATTACTTTTTTGCTTATTCTTTTCTATTTCTGAAATGTGTTCATTTATATATTTTATGGCTTTTTTTTTTGTACCACGTAATGTATTATTCTGTAGTAGAAAATCTTAAGGGGAGTTTACACGATCAAACGGTTCGTCGAACGCGGTTCGACAGACAAGTGTTTGAAGTGATGTTCGAACGTGTGAACGGGGTATTTGGTTGTCGAACATGTTTGTCGAACGTATTCGACAACCAAATACCTCGTTCACACGTTCGAACATCACTTAAAACACTTGTCTGTCGAACCGCGTTCGAAGAACCGTTTGACCGTGTAAACCCCCCTTTACAGTAAGTGCGTGTTTTTTTTTATTCCGTCAAATTTCTTTAATCTGTATTTTATTCATTATTTTTTGTCATTTATCAAGGGCATGCACTCAGGGTAACGACTACATCTGCCAAATCAAGTCCTTTGCAAGAAGGCAACCGTCCTAGCCCTTGGTGGAAAAGGGAGTCCGTGACGTAAAACCGGAACGATGAAGGAAGCTAAATGTATTACAGCATTCACTGCTTTATTTCTGAGTGTATTTTTAAATCGAGTATTAAAACTTATCCTTGTAATGTTCTTATATACTTTCTTTTTCTTTATAAGTAATTATAATTTTTCATTATGAATATTACAGTCATACACTTCATACATTACGAGAGATACATAAATTTGTATTTATACAATTACATATACATAATTAATGAAGTAGTCAAGTTCCTTAAAGGCCTGTACACACAGTAATGACTCCATCGATAATGTAATATCATTGTTTGTTATGATGCAATATAAGCATCTGTAAACATCTCTGTTAAGGAAAACCTTCAGACCAAAAGTGTTGTGTTGTAATGCTGAGCATGAGCATTCCAGTGGCCACTGGCTTTCTGATACAATTGTAAACATCTCTGTTAAGGAATGCCTTCAGACCAAAGGTGTTGTGTTGTAATGCTGAGCATGAGCATTCCAATGGCCATTGACTCTCTCTGATACGATAGAATGTGACTTCGTCCGTGCTTTGATGGGATAGGTGTTAGCATGCCATACCAGAAAACCCGCGTTCGAGACTAACACCCGAGACAACAGACGTGTTTGATCATTGTCTTCTAAATTTCATACTCAGGCCACTCTTAATTAACCCTTAGTTATAATTACGAAGCTGGGAATATGATTTAATCAGTGGCCAAATTGCTGAAGGAGAAGGCTAGTAGACGACTATAGAAACCACTTCTTTCCATGATTGTATATCGTCTTTGCACATTGCCATCAAAGATGTGGAAGATATTGCGTTGGTGTTTGCCTTTTCGTAGCACGTCCCAGATCTGGAAGGGGCAGACATGTGGTGAAGCCAATTGCGTCATGAGCTCAATAGATCAAAATGTGCATAGGCGTGACCAAGTTTAAGAAGTTACTGTTCCACTATAGACACCACGTTCGTGATGGTCTACTCCCAGATCTTATGCTGTAGTCCTTGAGCCTGATAAGTTGAGAGGGTCTGCCAGACAAGGGAGGCATCGACCTCTCCTCCATATCCATGAGTGACACTGGCAAAGAGATATGCTAAAAGAGGCCCTGGAGAATTGAACCTCAATAGGTTGGCAAAGTTCCTGAAATATAATTTATTATTCCACCATTTGTGGCTTCTTACGCGATTTTATAAAAGCGCCTACAGCAGCAGATGCCTGTGTTCGTTTCCAGCTATATTCGGAACCCAAGTCGACCTTAAGGAACCTCTGATTAAGCCTGACGAAGGCTGGACTGCATGACATGCAAAATAAGATTGAGGTGTCACGTTCCGTACGGGTTGAGACCTCGTGTTACACCTCTTAACGTAATACAATGACTAAGGATTTTTCATTCATTCATGGATTGGTTTTGTTTTGTTTTTTTCCTTTTTGTCACTCCTGCACATATGCATTTTTGTTCGTTTGTTTATTGTTCTGTAGCTTTCGAAAGAATTTATAGTATGTTTCAAATATTCAACCGTGAAATAAGTGTTTGATAGCTGAGAGTATTTTTATAGTGTGTGTGTGTGTGTATGTATGTGTGTGTGTGTGTGTGTATGTGTGTGTGTATGTGTGTGTGTGTGTGTGTGTGTGTGTGTGTGTGTGTGTGTGTGTATTTGTGTGTGTATGTGTGTGTGTGTGTTTATATGCTCTATAACTTTTTAAGAGCTTTTATGATGAATCTAAAAGTCGACCTTCAAAGAGGGCCTCTACATTAATGTATTTTTATTTTATATTGTCAAATTTTCTTTTATTTTTACCGGATTGTTTGACTATTCTTTAGCATTTGTAAGCATTTTCATTGTCTGAAGTATTCAGTTGCAAGATAACTAATGGCTTTGTAAAGGCAACATGATTTTTGTATGTTTTTTTTTTTATTTGAAAGGGGTTATTATACATTACAAAGACTTTTGCAAAGTTGAAAATAGATCCCTGGAAAAGTGTATTGTCTCTATATTTCTGTTTAAAGATTCAAAGGTAATGAATTTGTTCCGGTCTTTGAGAACCTGCGGTGTGTCCATTCTGTATTTCAGAATTTTCATTTCCTTCCGTAATACAATTTATCAGGGCGTGGTTTGACCATTTACGAATCGATTTCCGCATATTTGGTCAAAAAGGAAGTGCGTTTGCTGCTGCAAGGTCACGAAACCGAAAAGTTGACCAGTAAATACAATGAAAAACTATTTATGAAAACAATGAATTTAATTTTGGCTGTGCATACTCATGCGGTCATGTATGCAAATAACAGAGCAATTTTTTCTGGTTATTTTAACTTATTTGGTTGACAAATAGATTCTGGCTTTGTGTGTCACGGTTTTTTTTTTTATTGTTTCACCTAGGCACTAATAGATCATGTCTATTGGTTGTTGAGTTCACTTAGCGACATTTATTGACTTGTGCGACTGGTGGAAAGTGTCAATACATACTGCAAGGTGAGATAACTTCTATTAGCGACATTTCATAGTGATGTGCTATACATACGATATGTATTAATGGAACTTGTCTTGAATATTTCTGCATTTCCTTTCGTAACAATTTCTGAGTTACATGTTCCTGGCGGTGTCACCCATGGAAAGCCTGGGTATTGTTGGCTTAAGTTTCGTGGCAATTTATTGATTCATGTAACTGACAGGAGGTTTACTAGAGTAATACCACTAGAACATGCCCGATTGTCGTTCTGTACATTCTAATGTATTTTAGTGAAATACACAAGAGAAGCTGGTAGAGCTGTATCAGAATATGCCTGAACGTTATTCAGCTTATTAAATGATATTTTAGTGAGATATATACTTCAGTGTACTAAAAGAACATGTGGAAATATTATTCATTTCAAAGTGGAGGATTGGGGCCTGTGCCGGCTGGCGACCGCCCTATGGGTCCTCCCTGACCCATTCCACCCAGCCGTGGGTGAAGAATCTAAAACAAACAGTATTCTACGTAAATGTGTTATTATCAGTTATGGCTGACTGTTGTTAATTTATAAATTTGATTGAAGGAATGTGTTATACTGTGGGGTGCGTCATCAGTGTAACATTAAGTGAAAAGTTGTACAAGATCATTACATAGCATTGCAAAAAGTACAAGATAAGTACAACACCTTATCGATGAATAGTACATCAAGTACAGTGTTGTACTTGTACAGTTCCAAAATATCAATAGCATAGCAATGAATAATATATCAGTTACAAAGTAAAAGATAGTTTGAGTTAAAATTTCATATTTAATACGAAATAAGAAAAAGATTAAACTAATTATCAAACCAAACCTAACCTAGAATAGAACCTGTTTTGGCATTTCAGTGAAGCTAAAAAATGGTCTTATAATATGAAGAAATAATTCAACATCTACTTTTGACAGTTACAGGTCTGTATAAGTCGACATTACCCAAGGTAACTTAGCCTAATGTGAAAATTCCGCATTGGCTATTCTTAAAACGAAAAAGTTTTTAATAAAATCAACAAACAGAGCCTTAATAAGTTACAGTACTGTATTTGCCGATCTTATATCCTGTATAACAACGTCCAGGGAAATCTTGATTAATACCTGTCACTTCAAGATTAAACAAAACCTTGAGTTTGTTCCGGTTTTAAGTCGCGAGCTCCCTTTTCAACCAAGGGCTAGGACGGTTTGCCTTCTTGCGAAGAACTTGCTTTGGCAGATGTAATCGTTACCGTGAGTGCATGCCCTTGCTACCCTCAGACCATGAAGGGGCGCGAATCCTTGACCTGACGCCTTCAAGTCGCGGACGCTACCGCTTGAGCCACGGTGACTGTTGTTCCGGTTTTACGTCACAGACTCCCTTTTCAACCGAGGGCTAGGACGGTTGCCTTCTTTCGAAGGACTGGCTTTGGCGGATGTAATCGTTACCCTGAGTGCATGCCCTTGCTAACCTCAGACCGTGACGGGGCGAGAACCCTCGACCTGACGCTCCAAAGTCGCGGACGCTACCGCTTGAGCCACGGTGACTACACCTAAACAAAACCTTGAGTTAATAATGTTATTTTTGACATTATGAAACTGACGAATCATGCTAGTTTTATTTTCTCAACGTAGTTCCTCCATTGGGTAGAGTTATGATTACATCTTTGCCTTGGGGTTAGTTCCTCATGGCAGAAGTTCAGTTATGTGTATTTGAGCTTAATGAATGCTTATTTGCAAAGCGGAAAATGGATAGTATTAATTATGTGTGAGTAATACCTATTTTCATTGTTAGAATCACAGAGTGGTTCTTCTTTGTTCTTAATTTTTCTTATTTGTCTTCTTTTTCTTCTTTTGTTATTATTATTATTATTATTATTATATTATTATTATTATTATTATTATTATTATTATTATTATTATTATTATTATTATTATAATTATTATTTTATTATTATTATTGTTATTATTATATTATTATTATTGTTATTATTATTATTGTTATTATTATTATTATTATTATAATAATAGTAATAATGATAATAATAATAATAACAGTAATAATAATTATTATTATTATTATTATTTTTATTATTATTATTATTATTATTATTATTATTATTATTATTATATTATTATTTTATTTTTATTATTATTATTATTATTATTATTATTATTATTATTATTATTATTATTATTATTATTATTATTATTATCATTATTATTATTATCACTTACTCCACAATTACTCCTTAATAACCTTTGGTGTATACATTTTTATTTATTTTTTTATTTTTTTGGTCATAGTATTACAGGGTGTTCGTGGAGGGATATTCCACTTGGGGTGTAAGTATCGGAGAGTGACCAATAGTTAACATTTTCTCTTTCAAGATGTTTATTATTTAAAACTCTCGCCATGAGGCAATCATAAAAAAAAGATTTTTTTGGCATACTATCGCGCTGTGTTCGTGGAATGATTTTCCACTCGAGGTGTAAGTATCGCTTCGATATAACGCGTGCAGATGTGCACCATCTATTCTTTGCGCATAAATGCGTACAAGACTTACATGGTCAAGTACCTCCATTACGTCAGCACATATGATCCGTGCCGAGTACTGCTCGCCTCAAACAAGAGAGAAGATCCTGCACCTGCTCATCGGCCCTCTTTACACTGAATAAATTAAGAAGTTTATGCATTGTAAAATGGCGATTATTCACTATTTTATGCAGTGAATATATATATATATATATATATATATATATATATATATATATATATATATATATATATATATATATATATATATATATATATATATATCATATATATATATATATATATATATATTTTTAACACTGAATAACTAATAGTGCAATGTGTAATATTGTTTTTGTTTCACTATTTTGTGTAATTCTGGATATATCCCTTATAGCTTTTCGGTCCCCTTCTTAATTTTGCATAGTGAATGCGTTGCCAAGTATCGATATTTCACTATTTTCCCTGATGATGATGATGATTCGGGTTTACGTCACGAACTCCCTTTTCTACTAAGGGCTAGGACGGTTACCTTCTTGCGAAGGACTTGTTTTAGCAAATGTAATCGTTACCCTGAGTGTATGCCACTGAGTCCTTTATGCATATAAGAATGACAGTTTTTCCCACTTTAATTTAGTGAATATATACTGAATATACATTTTGAATAGATATTGCAGCTGTTTATTCACCCTCTTATTATTGTATAGTATAGCTTACTCAGTGTAATATGTTATTGTTGATTATTCACTCTATCTATCTATCTATCTACCTTGGCTGTCTCCCCCAGCTGGGGGGTAGCGACATAAAAAAAAGAAACAATAAGGGGATTACTTTGCTCTATGGGCAAATATTATGTATGTTACTGTCAGTACATAAATATGTCTGTTTGTTTAACGTTTTCATACAGATAGGTTTGTCTGTCTAGTACTGAACTTATCTGTCTACTTGTGAGTCTACCTACAAAGCTTTTCGCAATTCATATATAAATAAGATTTCTTTTTGAAGATATTAAGTATTCTGTCATGTTCTCTTAGTTTTCTTTTGATATAAACACCAATCACAATAAATGACAGTCGAGGTAATGGAATAATAATGATAAAAAATGGATTATATTCTCTTTCTCTCTCTCTCTCTCTCTCTCTCTCTCTCTCTCTCTCTCTCTCTCTCTCTCTCTCTCTCTCTCTCTCTCTCTCTCTCTCTCTCTCTCTCTCTCTCTCTCTCTCTCTCTCTCTCTCTCTCTCTCAGCACTTATAACTATCCCTCTGTCTTCTCTTGTTTATTCATGTCTTTCACGTCATAATAATAATAATAATAATAATAATAATAATAATAATAATAATAATAATAATAATAATAATATTAATAATAATAATAATAATAATAATAATAATAATAATAATAATAATAATAATAATAATAATAATATAATAATAATAATAATAATAATAATAATAATAATAATAATAATAATAATAATAATAATAATAATAATAATAATAATAATAATTATAATGAAGAAGAACAGCCATTTCTTTCCAGCATATACGGCAATTGCCATTCTCTTCTCAATCTAAGTAACCTATTCTCTAGAAGCCCAAGTACATGCATGGTTTACTGATCACCCAGAAGCCCCCCGCCGCGTTCTCCTCTGCCTGCGCCATGCGGATGAATGTGGTTTTCTGCTCTTGTAGATTGGAATGTTGGCTCTGTGAAATATTTTTGGATAAAATGGGTTGGAAATTGGAGACTATATATCCTAACTTTCTCTGCAGAAAGTTTTTTTTTTTTTCCATATTCATATCGGGTTGCTATTTCTCTCTAGCCTCTTTATGACTAGCGTTTGGGTTGGTTAAAATTTTATGTCCGTGTGGCTTTTCGAACAACCCCACACATTTATGATATATATATATATATATATATATATATATATATATATATATATATATATATATATATATATATATATATATATACAGAAATACGCAATCTCAGTTATGATGAGAGGCTGAGGGAATTAGACTTACCATCACTCGAAGCTGGCACTAAAACTAGAGGTCATATTTTGAAGTTTCGTAAGAAAATTTCTTTGCAGGATGTAAGGAAGTACTTTGTGTTAGTGTAAGAGTAGTTGATAATTGGAATTTGTTAAGCGAGGAGGTAGTTAATGCTAACTCAATCCATAGTTTTAAGGACAGGTATGATAAGTATCACTAAGTACAAAATGGAACCGATCAGGAGACGGGAAGATACGAGCTTTGGGCTCTTTCCCGTAAGCACAATTAGGTAATCACACTTAGGTAATCACACACACACACACGTGTTGTTGATGGAGTATATCACTGAAGATGTTCTGCCTGAGACTAGAGGCACTGATGACAAGAGGAGGAACTATCCGAATGGAGATTACATCAAAATGAATGAGCTTTTGCAGTTACTGACTAGAGAACCTTATTTAACCACAACTAATAATAATAATAATAATAATAATAGTACTAATAATAATAATAATAATAATAATAATAATAATAATAATAATAATAATAATAATAATAATAATAATAATAATAATAATAATACTTCACTAAATACTCACATATCGCTAATAAAATTAACTTGTTTCACAACATCATAACATCGGTTACATTGATAAGCTTTTCTTTGCTTGTGATGTACATGGTGATGTTACGAAGCATGATATATATATATATATATATATATATATATATATATATATATATATATATATATATATATATATATACATCTATATATTTTTTTTCACAAGTATATATATATATATATATATATATATATATATATATATATATATATATATATATATATATATATATATATATATAAAGAGAAAGCGTGATAGTATATCTAAAAATACACGTAATTATGCTGGCTTCTTCTTCTTCTTCTTCTTCTTCTTCTTTCATCATTCTTCTTTCTATCATTATTATTATTATTATTATTATTATTATTATTATTATTATTATTATTATTATTATTATTATTATTATTATTATCATAGTTCACTTGATTAAGGTTTCTAACCCCCCCTGAGGGAGTAAGGCACGAATACTTTCTCCATGTTTCCCTACTTGTTGTAAAAGTCGACTAAATGGGGTTTAGCATAGGACTGGGGCCCCCCTGCCTCTGTATTTTCATCCCCCAGAGTCAAGGTATTTTACTTTAACTCAGCCACCCCCTTCATAAGGTGGGGCTATAGCTCTTGTGTTCACTAAAGAACATACTAAGTAGGTCATGAGTCATACATAATTGCAGTCATGACTTCATGACTATTTAAGTGCTTGTACAGACTCCCAAGTACTGGCTTTACCTACCACTTTCCTCACTTCTAACTTTCTTCTTTTACTTCCTCTTCCATCTTTCTTCCGTGTTCATCTCTTCCATATTCTTCCTTACGCTATCCTGAAAATTATCCTGTTAATCATAGGAGTAAATTACGCATTGAATTCCTGTGGTAACCTTGATGACGCAAAACACTCTTCATGGTTCAATGTTCCAGAGCCTTGCTCTCAACCAGGAGGGTTTGTGTTCTATTCATCATGATGGATCGTAAGCATTTCTTCGCCAGAGCCACTCAGGGGGATAAAATGGAGGGAGTTGGGACGTTCTTTGTGTTGTAGCGTTTGTCATCTCAGCTGGCTGAATGAGTATATATTTAGATGTGTTAGGTTAGTGATGGAACTGTATCTGGAGAGGATCTGTCATAGCAATGAGTAAGAAAGTTCGCTCATCTCATTATATGCTTTAGTACTACTACTACTACTACTACTGTCTGTCTATCAATCTATCTATCTGTTTGTCTACACACACACACACACACACACACACACACACACACACACACACACACACACACACACACACACACATATATATATATATATGTGTGTGTGTGTGTGCTTTGACAACCACAACAATGCTTGTATGTGTACGCGGTCTGATTAGTTGCAAACAATGTTGAGATATTTTATTTGTTTCGTGCAGATATCCTTTTTTTTTTTAAATTAGATATTGCAGTTTGTATTTAGTATTTTGTTTGGGACCGCGATAGCGCAGTAAGTAGAGCGCTTAATTCGAGAAGTTACACTATCTTCGAGCCCACCGCAGGGTCTTAGGAAGGTCATCCAGCCTAAATTCCCCAGCTCTAACCTCTCTGTGTCCACTTCCATGCGAATGAGGATTTTTAATGTCATAAAACGGAAAACAACATTTAGTATTTTTATGGATTATATAATATAATAGGAATTATAGTCACCGTGGCTCAAGTGGTATGGTCCGCGACTTTGAAGCGTCAGGTCAAGGGTTCGCGCCTCGTCACGGTCTGAGGTTAGCAAGGGCATGCATTCAGGGTAACGATTACATCTGCCAAAACAAGTCCTTCGCAAGAAGGCAACCTACCTAACCCTTGGTAGAAAAGGGAGTCCGTGACGTAAAACCGGACAATAATATAATAGGAATTATAGTTAACAAATGTGATTTTCTCAAGAAATTATGACCTTTTTTTTCTTAATTATATGAATACACACGAATTTGGTTATCTGTTTATAATACTTAGCGAGAGCGGAAGATTGTCTTTTTTTCCGATTAGTCCAGCGAATTCTTTTAAATTTATATCTAATCTTTTGGAATCCTTGAACATATATTTAGGAATTATTATATTTTAATCTGGCAAAATAATTAATGAAGTCTTATCGCATTTATCATGAATAAATAACTCAAGATAATCACAGTTAAGTTACTATGAGTTGGACACTCTGGGTTATTTAACCAGAAAATATTAGGAAAAATAATGAGGGACTTATTTTGACCCCTGGCACCTCGGCAGGCCTAGTAAGTACAACTCCAAGACCGGAGGTCGCAGAATCAACTCCAAGAAAAGGCTTGTTTAAGCATCTCTTTTCCAGAACCCCTTGGAATAAAACTATGGATAGTGTCCTTCTATTGATATCCCCTGTCAGCTAAGCAGGACATGTAAGTCCACTGTTACACGTGTTAGGATGATGGTGGAAGGATACCATGACAGACTCAAAGTTCAGAATATATACATTGTTATCATCTAGTTGTTGTTGTTGTTGCGGTTTTACGTCACGGACTCCCTTTTCTACCAAGGGCTAGGACGGTTGCCTTCTTGCAAAGGACTTGTTTTGGCAGATGTAATCGTTATCCTGAGTGCATGCCCTTGCTAACCTCAGACCGTGACGGGGTGCGACATTGTTACCATCCCGTGTTTTCCTAAAATAAAATCTGCCTAAATCATGGTTTCCCAACCAAAAGGAATATCTACAGTAATGCTTAATAACGAGGAAACGGAAGTATACATGAATGTGGTTAGGAATTATTCAATTTCCTCAATAAATTAATATCATAACTACCACTTACTGTCTCATGGCCGAATTGTGACGTCTTGGATACTTGCTGTGCACATTTTAAACCAACCTTAGGTAGTTTCCCCAAGGCCGTTTTAAGCGCTCATCCCATTCTTTCTCTGAAGGCTGTTTGCCGTTATAGGCAATTATAAGGTACTCGCATTTTTTTTTTTTTTGCGGAAAGTTGTTATTCTTTTGTTGATGGATCCTTTTTTTTTTTTTACTTCCTTCCTGGGGAAATATGATTTTTATTTTCGTAAATTTTCCGACTGTAAGTGATTTTAAAAGCATCATACAAGTTTAGTATTTTTCCTTTGCTGTCTATAGCCATGCTTCGCCTTTCGCTTTCAATATATATATATATATATATATATATATATATATATATATATATATATATATATATATATATATATATATATATATATATATATATATATATATATATATATATATATATATATATAGTTTAATAGATAAATGGATTAATAGATAGACAGATATATATATATATATATATATATATATATATATATATATATATATATATATATATATATATATATATATATATATATATATATATATATATATATATATATATATATATATATATATATATATATATATATATATATATATATATATACACACACACACATACATACATACATATATGAACATAATTATTGTCCTTATGGAAACCAATGTTTTTGGAGATGCAATACCCACATTACATCACGCAATAAATGGTATACGGGCACTTTGCCTGCCCTGTATGGATAGGTGGTAACAGATATGGTAACCTCTCGTTATCCCCGCATTTTTCGAAGAAGTGTTGTTAGAAATCACAATAATGACTCAAATATCGAGACCCTTCAAGGGTGATTCTTTCGCTGATCCAATGAACTGAGCTCACGACAGAAGAGCTGCTATTCTGACATCATCCTAGATGAGCTGATAAGATACTCTAATTTTAACCTAGCCCAAGTTAACCAGAGATATCCTAGCTATTTCTTTTTAACCTAGTTTTTTTTTTTTAGAGAGAGAGAGAGAGAGAGAGAGAGAGAGAGAGAGAGAGAGAGAGAGAGAGAGAGAGAGAGAGAGAGAGAGAGAGAGAGAGAGAGAGAGAGAGAGAGAGAGAGAGAGAGAGAGAGAGAGAGAGAATGTAGCCATTTTGGGACCAACGACATTGGACGTACTATATAGTGACGTGGAGGTTTTAGACCTCCACTTGAACTCACACTTTGTAAGATGACTGGGTTATCTCACCGCTTGTCACCACTGACGTAGTGCTTTTATTATTATCTCACCGAGCGTCACCACTGACGTATTGGTTTTGTTTATCCCATCTAATGACACCACTGACGTAGGGATTTTCCTCCTACGTTTATATACTTTAATTATTATGGTAGCGTGGTTTATTAGGTTATCAATATTAGTACCTGATGGGTACAAGGTAGGAATGGACAAGCAGTAGTTCCTTTACTTATATTTATTCTAGAGTACAACACATCCGACGCCTCAATGCCCCAATGCCCCCACCCTATGACTATCACAATCTATGATCTATTCGTGCCCCTGGCAAGGTTCTAACTAACTGTCCCTGCCCTGGGTGGCTCTTTAAATACCCCCAGGGGCAGGGCGTGGCTTCACATCCAATTCTCCAATGAAATCAGTGAGATCTAGCCCTAGCTAATCAACGCCAGGTTCAAAGTGGAATCCCTCCTACTTCCGGGGAGGAGTTATTGGGCATCTCTGCAGGGTATGTACCTGCGTACGAAACACTTGCTTATATTTCTTGCGGTTTAGGAAATGGCTAACTTCCTGGCCTTTCTTGCCCTTCTCGATGCCATGTCCTAAGTCTCACGGTTCCGGTCATATATTTCCTTGGCACTTTCTACAAACATTGTAATAAAATATCCGTGCCCTCGACCAACCGTTTCCGCTCAAGATCTGTTACAAGTTTCAGATTCTGGCTTCAGCATGGTGGACTGGCTTCAGCATGACGGAAGTCATACGACATCCCTCCCAACCAAAACTGAAATATCTCTTATTTCAGTCGAAGCATGGGCTAATTTTCCGGGAGCTCTTGGACATATCCTAGCTAACATTAGTTTACAATAGAAATGGGGCCGAATTATTTAAGCTATTTTCTAAGAATTCCTATGCAAATTACACAAACATAACATATAGAGAGTACCTTTACAGACAACTAGAGCATGCAGGGTCTATGTCCTTGTTGGACATCTGAAATACAAACATATTCTTATATTTAAACAACATAATTCCAGTGTGAAACTAATATTAAACATTAATTAAGGTCGACAAGTCAGTTTAAATCAAAACATTAATTCATCTACTTCTCTCGTTTCTTTAAAAGACAAAATTGAGTTAATTACAGTAGGATTATGACTCATTTAGAACATTAGCAAACAATTAAGTAGAGTATTAGCATGTATAAACAGGTAAAATGCAATAGACTATAACATCAACAGTAATTTCTATAAGAGACCCTACCGTCATAAGTTCTATTCCTATCATTATTAGGGGCATTGATTTGTCTTAAAATTAAGCCTTAAAAACTACTCCTGGAACAAAACATGTGTTACTTTCATATTATATTACTATTCAGAGACCAATGGATAGGATGACTTTTAATTTCTCTGTCTAGGACGACTTTTAATTTCTCTGTCTAGGACGACTTTTAATTTCTCTGGCTAGGACGACTTTTGTTTTCTCTGTCTAGGACGACTTTTAATTTCTCTGTCTAGGACGACTTTTAATTTCTCTGGCTAGGACGACTTTTGTTTTCTCTGTCTAGGACGACTTTTACTTTCTCTGTCCCTTATCCATGAATTCTTGCTAGGTGCGATTCCCCGGTTTCCCACGGGGATTCTTTCGCTTTCACATCCCCCGCCGTCCTCGCTGCAGGCCCAGGTTTGTTGCCATATCTCCGTTACTCGGTTAGGCAAAACAAAAAGGACAAGGACTGGGGCCCATCCCGCTAATCCTTCCAGCCCGGCTTCCTCGTCCCGCGGGACACAAGTGGAAAGTCCGCTCACCCTCAAGGGTGAACATCCACCAAAAAAGCCCTCGGCCGATCTTGACTAAGACCACCACGCAGGAGACCTGCAACGTCACAGCGTTACTCTTCCTGTACGGTCCTCTCACACGTACCTTCGAAGTAGATCGCGGGATGAAAGTTTGAACCTATGTCACTACTACAGTTGTAAGAAAGGTTCCCTATGACTTCAGGGTACCAACAATGGCCATACGTTGGTAATCGAGGCTATACTTTGCCTCCCCTGCAACTGCAAGTGATTGCAATCTCTATTCAATGGGCATTAGGGACTTGTCTGACGGACAAAAT